>CAEFZX010025216.1:0-77208 GCA_903066825.1 Alfaro cultratus
ATATGTATATATATATATATATATATATATATATATATATATAAGAAAACAAGACGTCCCACCCCCATCATCAGGCATGAATAATGGAAAACTGGAGAGAAAAGATGGCCAAGGCAGAGACTTCTGAACACATGACACTAAATATTAAAACAAAAAGATATAAAAATAAACACTGAGGGAGACACAGCTGTTGTTTTTAAACCCCCAAAACGATCCTTTGTTTTGGGGATCGTTTAAGACTGTTCTCTTTGTCTAAAAGAGAACAGAACAAAAGATCTTGAAGGATTTTGTTTTCTCCCATAGCTGAAAACATGAATATGTATAGGCCATCAACATCCACTAACGGCCAATAATAAATCTATTCAAGGCAATATATATGGACTGTACACTTGTGCTAATTGTTTGTGTGTATCATCAGGGGCTACAGAGGCCCAGCAGAGAAAGTTGAGCTGTCTGTACATGACACACTAACACCGATTCGGCAGCACACTTCTAAATAAGTGCATTATTTACACGGTCTCTTTCATGGACACTGTCACCATTTGGTGGTGGTGCCCTGCCTTTTAAAGGTCTTGGTAGGGTGGAGCAAAGCTTCACCATGTAGGGGCTGGGAAAACCCACTAAAGCAAATGCCTGCCTCAACAATGTGCATATGTGTACATTATATAAAGACAAAGACATTTTGGCTGCTGCCTTGTGGGTTTAATTAGTAGCGGGTTACAAACACCAGCGTTCAGGTTAGCGGCTGAGCTTGCCATTTTAACACAGAGCCTGGCTTGCTGCCACTAATAAGGAGAGCAGAACGGTGACAGAACACTGGCAGAGCTGGTTGGGGGTTGCTACTATCGGTTTGTGTAAAGGTGGAACTATAGCTTTGAAAACCTATAAGAAGTAACATTATTGTATATAGAAAATGCCTTCAGAAATGTATGAGTGCCTTTCAAAATGCTTCATTTGCCCTGACCTTTTTCACATTTTGTCACAATACCAGAGGTGCACAATGAAAAACCCAAAATCTCACCAAGTAGTTTAGGTCTAGTTTTTAGTGGAAATATCTTAGTAGATTTGAAAAAAGACAAAACTAGATTACAAGTAACTTCTCCCCAAGATCTACGAGCTTGTTTTAAGTCAATAATTCCTTAATATTGATTAGAAAGTGCTAGTTCCATTGGCAGATTATTTCACTTATATCAAGACTTTTTCCCATGTCAAAAGTAAAATTATCTGCCAATGGAAGTAGTAGCTTTTTTTTATTATAGACTTAATATATCTTGCTGAAAAGGTACTTTTAAGTAAGTTTGACATTTTTTTCAAGTACTTGCACTAGAAACTAGACCAATAATAACAGAGATTTTGTTTTTGCAGTGCAAATAAGAAAACAATAATAATTTGATGACATAAATTAATGTTGTTATTTTAGTGGTAAATACCAACAGGTATAGGGAGGCTTGTCAGATGGCCAGAAAGATGGATGAAGGTAATAGCAGTGAAAGACTTCAGACTGGACTCTAGGCTCACCTTTTACTAGTCAAGCAATCTTGGAAAACCATTTATCCTTTGGCTTCAATTCCCACATTATTAAGCTGATCTTTTTAACTACAATTTTGTTTCCTTTTATTTTCACCAAAGGCTGCTTGCAAAAAAAAACCCAAAAAAAACCTTCCACCCAACCTCAATGCCTTGTCGTGTCTCAGTCCTCTTTGTCGTGTAACTAACATAAATACGCCCGCAAACCAAAACACCCAGCCACTCAAGAAACATTCCCACAGATATTATTTCATTTTGAACTTCACAGAGCTAATTCAGGGTGCCATGCCACCTTGCGGCTACATTTTCCAGGTGAGAACACTTTAAAGCGCGCCGAGGAGCCGCTAAATGCTGATCTTGACAAGTTTCTTCATGCAACAAAACAATAGATGACTAAACGTGTCACTGCTGCTGAGCTGAGCTCCTGCAGCGAGCTACGAGGCGGCAGCTTGACTTGGGTCTCTCCCCAACCCCTTCCCAACAAACGTGGCCCCCTCCTTCCACTGAAGTACCAACATCTAAGCTGTCATCTAAATCTGACATCCGCTTTATGTAACCCCGTTTAAACTGCACCCGTGTGTGCGTGCACGGGCGCATCGGTGTGTGTGTGTAGTCAAATGGCATCTCCTGAAACATGAAAGGACTCCCTCTGACACCTACAATGACTGCTCCAAGGCACGGCACAGAGCAGCCATCTTTGTTCTAATGACGAGCCTGCCTTCTTTGTTGCCGTCTGTTTTCTTGTGCTGGCTGGGTTACCGTACAGTTTTGTGTGCGGGACTCAGCCAAGACAGAAATTCCGTAACAGGCGATGTTCTGGAAAATGTTCTTACAAAACTGTCTGCCAACCTGCGCACCTGTTTTTCACTTTGAAATCCAACTGTTTTCTCTCCACCTGTCTTTCTGGCTCCTCTGGTTTGGCTTTACAAGCACACACCATTTCACAGAAGCTTACCAGCTTACTGTATCCAGCATATGTGCACATCTTTTACAGTGCGTCTCCAAACCTGACTGAAGTGACCAGCTAATCTACCTACCCGCAGTATCCTTAAAGCACACAGACTAGTGAGTGTTTGCGTGCGAACAGAGCATACAGTACCAAAAGAAATAAAGTGATGTCTTCCATTAAGTGAGTGTGCTTAGATGATTGGATATGATTCCAGAAAACCTGCTAATCCCCTGCAGTCTTGCTGGATCACAGGTGCATCCCTTACCAAAGCTGCAAGGCAAACTGCTTTACCTGGACTACATCAAGCATAGTCCTGTAGTGTACACCACAATCCGGTGTTTCGTAAGAATGACTTTCAAGAATCTAAGTATTCATATACCATTTCACGTTTCACATTTTGTCAAAATGCTCATTAACTTATTTTAGTTAGATGTGATGTGACAGACTGAGATCATTTGTTTTGAAGTGAAGGAAAATATGTAGAAACCAGCTTTGCAGTTTGTAATAAGTCATTTTGAGGGCAGAATGTGTTCTGGTTACATATGACTGACATACAGCTTTTTAGCCCACACACAAAACACTGTGTGGTGGAAAGCTAACACTGCAACACAAACATGGTGGTAGTATCACAATTTCCTTTCACAGGGACAGGAAAGCTATGCAGAGTTAAGAAGAAAGAACAATCCTGCGAGGGAACATGTTAGAAGAAGTGAAACACTTGGACGTTTGGTGAAGTACAACCCTAAATACACCAGACACAACAAAAAGAAGTAATCAGAGCAGCAATGGAATAGTTTAGGGAAACATATGTGCACATGTTGAAGTGACCCAAATCTTTTAAGTTCCGATATTTATCCGTAAAACATTTTAAATGTACACATTTTATTCCACGCTACAACTACGTCCTGCTTTGTTTTAGTCTACCACATAAAATGACAATGTGGCTGTGATATGACAGAATGCAAAGATTCTCTGTATATAAATTCTGACATGTACGTCTCGCATTTTCCAAAGAGTATAAGCAAACACTTCCCTTTGCTGTGGTAGCAACATCTATTCGTGTCCATTATATTGCAAGCCGCTGCTGTCAATTACAACTCTTTTAACTTTGTTATTTGCTTCGACAGCGTGTGAAAACGGACTCTAATCTGCTGCCTGCAAGTGTCTTTGAAAGACTTGAAAACACTGTTTATTGGAATCATTTCAATCCACAGATACTCCTCCTGGCAGTAATTCAGAAGATGCCGTAGCATTAGCGAAAGCTTGACCCAAATCCTACATTCTAGTTTTCTTTTTCTTTCTTTTTTTTTGTACGCGTACGTCTCCTAGCTTTCCGCACCTTATTACAGTCAATACTGCAGAGAATTGCATGACTGGGAAAATAAGTGGATACATTGTCCTGATTTGGGGGAGTTTATGAGAATTCACATGGACATTTACAGCCCATGAAAAACACTCACCAGATCGTTATTTCACAGTTAATTACAAATCTAATTAGAATATTCAAATTAAAGCTTTCCCTTTCTTTTCTTCTCTGTGTGAGAGCGGGGAGTCAGGGATACAGGGAGGGAGAGAGGCTCTCGGTGAGTGGCAATGTGATAACCTGTAATCGGCAGCGCTGCAAACACCTTCTTCCTTTGATGTCCCCCCACTAACATCCTGGCAACAAAGCCGGCCAATTACAAATGAGCTAATTAACTAAATTGTTGATGGAGCATGAAGAGTTCATTTGCTCCAGCGCCTGCACCATGACAACAGTGAATGGGGGCCCTTTGTTGTCGAGGTAAGTGTGCGGCCGTGCGAGCTGCCATTAGCTTTTGACGTTTTTTTCTCACAAACCTATCAGGTCCCTCCACGCTGCAATTTTTTTTACAAAAATTTGTTATGGATCAGGGTTGGTTTGAGTCATGCTTTGGAGGAGCAGAACCCTGTCAGCTAGCTGTCTAGAGGTCAGAATGTGTCCTGTACGTAGAAAGACAGGAAGGGTTTAAGAGTAAGGCCACTGAGAGAGTGGGAACAAAAGAGACAGCTTCGATGTGTGTCACTAAAAATAAAACATGGCAACATCAATTTAACTGTTTTCTTTTTGGTTTTGTTTTTTCAACTTTTGTCACATTACAACCAGAATCTTCAATGTGTTACATCGGGATGGATCTGGGATGTCCAAATGTGGGTGCTTGTAATGGTTTTGCACCTGGTATCAATTTGACTTACTAGCACAAACAGAGACGACATGTATTTGGGCTCATCTGATTTCCAGATCAGACAAAAGCCCAATAAGACACATTAAAGTGTTTTGTTGGTCAATGTGGCAAATTGTTGAAAAGTTGGAGTATTTTCTTGACTACTAATCGAGAGAAATAAGAAGAGATTGAACCAGCACCACATTGTCAGAGAAAAAGTTCTTACTTCAAAAACTGTCCAAAGTCCTCACACATGTTTTCACAGCCGGGCCACTTGCACACACCATGACCGTACAGGGGGTGGGTTCCTCCGCTTTCTTCGTGAAGTGAGCTGGAGGCAGATCAAACAGAAGAGAAAAATGGAGCAATGTAGGCACAAGAAGTCAAGTTATTCAGCTTTCCAAAGTTTTTTTCTTTTTAACCAAGACAGAAAAAATTAGTCATGACAGCAAAAAACAAAAAAAGGTTAGGAACAAGTCAAGTCACATCCTAGATCTTCCAGCATGAACTCATAGACAGTGGTGACTTGTGTGTGAAGAACATTCCCTCCCTCCACCCCCCATGGAAATCCAGAATGAGTTGGAACTGCAGCCAACGCTCCATCTTGTAAATCCATTATCGGGGAGGAGGGGGGCAGGCTTTCGAGTAAACATTAAAAATCCAGACAGCCATATAATTTTCATCAGGAGATTAATACACTGTGTAACTTATGTTCTTTGAGGACAAGGGTGTTCTGGCGTTTTTCAAATGGCACCCAAATAAGTTACGACCCTGCCTAGACAGCACATCCTATTAAAGATGACAGTCTAACCTTTAGGCTTGGCACTGGTGTGTAAGTGTGCTCATGGAAACACGAGGGAGAGTGTGCGGACAGGTTATGCCTGTGCATGTGTGTGGTCGAAAGCCCTGGCAGAACTCACGCTGCGTTTTTACAAAGGGGCTTCCCCCACATCGATCCGTGGCGTGTTAGTAAGCAGCGCTCCTGACAATACTCCTTGTTCGATCATTGCACCACAACCCCCTCGGGACACAAGCAGATGTTTTCCTTTCTTCCTTGTCTTCTCATTTACTTTCTCTCTCTTCTTTTCTGTCTTCTTTTTTTCTTTCCTCCTCCCAGCCTACTTTTAGTGGGACTGCAGAGATAGCATCTACTTTAAACCAATTACACAGCACTTCCACGTCTATTGCAAGTCTCCACCAAGCATCCACACACACACACACACATCTCCATCCTTAGTCCTTATTATAATATCGCCCAAGAAAAGCCTTTGAATAATGCATGGCCCAGATAGGCAGATATGTGAACAGCCAGTGTTTCGGTGCTGGGTGCATTTATAAAAGACGCCATCACAAGGATAAACATCCTAGAAACGCCACTCAAGGCATCACATATTCTGTTTACATGACAAGCAAGCAAGGAAGGTAATTTTCAAAAGAGGAAAAAAAAGAGAGACAAAGCACTAAATACTTAATGTACAAGGGGGTTACCTTGTCTTGTCTGCCAGAGAGGTTTGTTATAAGTGTAAGTGTGCCTGCCTGGATGGCTTCTACTCCCCGCGTTTGATATATGTGTGCAAGCTAAGTTTGTTCAGAAGCTCCCGTGGGAGCAAAAGGCTTTTATTTACTTTTTTTGTGCTTGAATATCAGTGAGACACTAATAAACCATTGAATAAATAAACAAAACATCTTGTTTTCCCTCGAGTTTCTGCACAACAACATCAAGCAGCTTGTTGTGCTCTGCCGTTATCTCTAAAAGGCAGACTGATGGCTTCTTTTCTCTACCTCTCGCGCTCCCTTTCCCGCTCTCGTCTGTGGTTGAGGATGGGCGACTGTCCGTTGGTGATGGCGTGGTGCGAGATGGGCGGCGATGCTTTGGCAGGATTGGAGGAGGAGGTAGTTGAAGTGGAGTTGTTGGTGGAGAGGTCTAAACCGCTGCTGACCACGCTGGTCCCGGTGTTGGCGCTGCCGATGCCGCCTCCGCCGCTGTTGTGTTTGATGCCGTTGTCCTCCATGGTGTGACCGCCACCACCACCTCCGGTCACGTCCTTCCACAGCTGCTGGAGTTCCGCGGGGCTCAAGCCACCTGTAGACACCCAAGAGGAGGGAGAAGTTGCAGTAAATAGTGAGTGTGCTGAAAACCCTAACTTTGGAGAAAGTTCATGACACTGCTGAAAAGCTCTAAACCCCTCTAATCTTTCTGCAGAGTCAGGTATTGACTTTAACTGGAAAACAGCTCACTTGTGTAAAAAGAGAAACATTGAATACACAGAGTAGTTGCCAGTTCCACCTTGAGGCAAACAGGGTTTTCTATTTTAGTGTGGAAACTCACTACTCCAAATTCACTGCTGTGACCTCGTCAAACACTTTCCTGCCTGTTGTTTTCCGTCTTCGCCATTTCAATGGTAAACAACAAACAGGAGTGTTTACTTGATCTGACTGGAAGAAAATGGAGTCTGTTCGCCACTCTCCCTCTGTGTTTGTGCTTTTTATTCATCTCAATAGAGGTAGTAAACAACAACAACAACAACAACAACAACAACAACAACAAGGACTGATAGAAGGGGGAGCGGGGGAATAAAAACAAAGATGGAAAACAGCAAACAAACACTTGCAGAGCTAAGAGAGAGACAGAGGCAGACAAAGAGAGCAATAAAGACATGGAGGAAGAATGGACGACTAAACAAAACATTCATGTGCAGAGTTAAGGACAAATTGGATGGTAGGGGAGCATACCAATGAGAGGCAGGCAGACAGACACACTTAAAGATAACGCAACAGGATTACATGTGCATACCAATTACAACAACTAAGACAAGGGAGAGAGACAGAAGAGGGAAAGACAGCACTTGTACTTGCAAACAAATAACAGGAAGTCATGTGCTCCGAACGGACGCAACCGCCTTACCTTGTGGGGGCAGGGTCTGTCCGGGCAGGGCGGCCTGGCCTGGAGCGGGCCCGGGCAGCGAGAGCAGGCCCTGCCGCTGCATGTTAAGCAGGTGCTGCTGCTGCTGGAGCTGCTGCATCTGCAGGAGCTGCTGCTGGAAGACGAGCTGCTGGGCGGCCAGCTGCTGCTGCTGCTGCTGCTGCTGCTGTTGCTATAGAGAGGAGGAGGAGGGGGAGGAGGAAGAGGAGGGCGAGGAGCAAGAGGGGAGCATGGAAGAAGAGGAGGGAGTGAAAATTATAGAGGAATTAACAGCAGAGAGAGCAGAAGACATTGTCTTGCTGTTTGGAGAAATCTCCTTCGCCTTTTCCGTGACCTTAGCTATGCCTCTTTGCTTCTTCCTCGGCAGGTTCTCGCTCTCTGTCTGCTCACACTTAAGTCTTCCCTCCTGGTTTTTGGGCTGTACCAAAGTGCTGTTATCTCCTCATGAAAGTGAGGCTGTCAGTGTGTGTAGCTTCTGATTGTGCATGATACTAAGCCTCTGGTATAATCCTTTCCCCACCATCCTCGATAGTTAATTGTCTTGCCTTCACTGATGCTCTGCAACAGCTTATTTGACCGGAGGGAACAGAAAGAATGAGAGGTTTACAGGCTCCTTGTGCATTTGGATGCATGGTCTCAAGCGCACATGTAGCATGCCACCACTGATTCCAAACCCTCTGTACTCGAGTCTCCTCAGTAAGTTGTTTATCGTCAAGCCAGACAGACTGTGGTGACACACAAAGCAAGATGAAATGTATCAAACTTGAAATTGCCATGCAAAAGTATTGAAACCCCTTGAGCTTTTTTTTTTTTTACAATTAAAGGTTAGATAAGGATGCATTCACAATGGCCCTGTTTAGTCTGCTTTAATCCAACTCTAGTTTGCTTGCCTAGAACGTCTGGTTTACATGCAGAGATGTAAAAGTGAAACTGAAGTCTGACATGGACCACAACATCAACCTCTGATGTGCCTACAAACCTTTGTTAAGTTTAGATCGAAGTGAACTCTGGTGAACTCTGGCGCAGAGTGAACTCCTGCCACTCAAAAAAGCAGGAGGCGGACCAGTGTCTTGAGGTTACAGCAGAATTGTTTATTGGTATTTTGCCAAAGACAAAAGACAAACCCTGCAACTGCTAAAAACTGACACTTCTCCATTTTTGTATACATTTTGTGAAGAAGGAATTTGAGCTCAGTGTCTTCTTCAAGGGTCATCTGTAGTTTTTGATGCAACACCACCACAGGCGAAAGAGTAAACAGGTTGCTCAAAGGGTTTGGTTTGTCTGACTCAGTGCAGTGTGAAGTCCAACTGCTGCAGCTAAAAATATAACAACTTGGTTCCAATTGAACCAAGTCTACAGGAAACACCCTAAGATATTCAGTAAAAAACCAAGACAAACTTGGGGACAATTGTAAGCAGGAGTAGTTTGGTATATTGCCTGTGTGTGCTAAAACAAAATACCACCCCCACTGTATAATCTCTTTCTTCCTGCTGCTCTTCCATAAAGACTAGATTTGGAGTGAATGACTTAAAGTTTTCCCACCTAAGCTGAGGATCACTGCAGCTCCTCCAGAATTACTACAGGCCTCCTGGCTGTCTCTCTCATTACTGCTCTCTTTGTCAACCGAGGTGAATGGACATATACCAGTAGGTTTTGCCGTTTTGAAATATTCAGATGATTGACTGAACGGTGCATAGGAGAGGCACAACTTGAGATGCACTCACTGGAAAACAGGCTGCATAATGGACTGACAGAGGGAGACAGTTTGCTCCCTTACCTTGCAACCTTCCGGCGTGCCTCCAGAGAAATAAAGGGGCAATTTCTATTCCATATTTGACGGCAAGGCCACTGAAAAACTCTATTCTCAAATCCAAACAGAAACAAAGCCGCCGGGAGGTCGGTTGCGACTTCCTGTTGGGGGCAGCATAATAGGCTGATTGAGGAGGCACCGAGAGGTGCATCACGGAGGCAAAGAAAAAGAAAGGGTGTGTGTGGGGGTGGGTGTGTGTGTGTATGTGTTTAGGTGGTGCATTCTTTCTTTCATATCAATTTAAATACTTCCACTGTTTTTTGGAGGTGGCCCTGCACAGATTCACAAGGTTCAGCATCAACAGTCTTATGCAAATGTGCTTGAGGTGTCTCGCTTGTCTTCCGTAAGAGGAACGAGACAGCGCCGTGTCTGTCAACCTGCTGCATCTCAGTGAGATTTACGAGAGTCAAACACTGTAACTTTGATGTTGTTGAGGTGTTTGTACACCCAGAGAAAAAGTTAATTAACAGTTTGAATTTTGTTATCGTTCAGATGTCACTCACTACCCTTCATTAACACACACTTGAATAGTAGGCATGCTATATTATGATTACATCACCATGAAGCTGTCAGTTTCTCCTGAAAGGGAACAGGAAGTATACATTTCTGGTTTTGGCTGATGAAAAGGAACTCAAAAGTAAAATTCCATCCGTGGAAATTAGACATACATTTGTTTCCCTGTGTGTGTGTGTGTGTGTGTGTGTGTGTGTGTGTGTGTGTGTGTGTGTGTGTGTGTTTGTCTTTATATCTCCAACGTGTCTTTAAATTTTTGTGCATGGAAATCATGCGTGATGTTGCATCTACCTCTTTAGCCTGCTTGCCGGGATGCTGTTGCTGGAGAAGCTGCAGATGAAGCTGCTCCTGCTGTTTCTTATAAAACTCCTGCAGGTGTTGCTGTAGACATAAACATCCACAGAAAGACAAAGAACAAAGTGAAGATACACTGAATAAAATTTTTCCCCAACTCTTCATCTCCAAATGATAAAATGACTACCTAACCGGTAAATGGTCAATTTCTGAAAAAAAAGGCCTTTTCTCCGACCATATCTTATCACCACCTGTTTTATTAACATTAACGTATTGTGAGGATGCTGTTACTAAGTGAAGATGATTCACTGTCAGTAAGGTGTTTGAAAAAAAACACAGAGAAAGCACAACAGGTGTAACCTACAACTTCAATTCTTTTTTCTCTTTGAACATGCTGGCTGTTTATTCTGACTGCTATTCAAAGAGTAAGCAAGATTTTATAGTGGATTTTGAAATATTAACTTCATTTAGGACAGCTAAAGATGTAACATTTCTTCAGCAAGGAATGTAAGACCTATTTCAGAGCCTATTAATTTAATCACCAAGTAGTCAGCAACTCAGTGGAGCTTAAGGAAAATATTGAAAAAAAATGCAATAAACGTAAGTTTAAAATGTGTTTGGAACCACATTCAATTGTATTGAAACCACGCCTGGAGTAGTGACACGATTATTAAAGAGGGACAATCAGAATGACTGACATTCTTAATTAAACTATTCTCTTTCCCTTAATCAAGTCTATGAATGGGAAATGCATTTCAACTCCGAAATGAGACTGCACCAAGCATGCGGTTCCTCAAGTCGATTTCAAATATTACATCATCCATCACCTATCATTCAGCTTCCTGTGCTCAGCCCTGCTCCCAGAGTCCCTGATGGAAGCTTGTCAGGGAATTGAACCAGCGACACCACCAGAGACAGTTAATTAGAGGTGACATGAACATGTACATCACTTTAGGATTCTTTTTGGTAAGCGTGTCAAGGACACTGTGGTGAGTTAGCAAAAGTGAGTGTTGGCAGGAATGACTTACGAAAGTGTGTTGACAAACTGCATGTAAATCTTGAAAATTACAATCAAGATGTAAAATCATTATGAAATGTAATATTTACAGAAGTGTTGTAGTGATTTTTATTGATCCGTTCAACTCTCTATGGAGTTTAGACCTTCCAAAAATAGAATTCTCTACTTTTGTGCGATGTTGGCTGATCAAAAAGCCTCTGCTTTTTGATCAGGCTGGTTAGGTGTTCCGGAAGCTACAGGCCATTATTGCCTCGCTTTGCAATTTTCCTTTACTCCCTAAGTTTGCATTACTTCCACCAATTTGGTCTCTTTACTGGATGAAGCGACTGTATAAGTTCTTTGTGTTTCTAATGTAGAAGGGTCTCCTGTCTTAGCGCTCATTTTATATATTTGGTCTCCTGTCTTAGCGCTCATTTTATATATTTGGTCTCCTGTCTTAGCGCTCATTTTATATATTTGTCCTTTCTACCTTGAACAGGAGACAGTTACAGCTGCTCTTGTGAACTTGGTCCTGGTGGCTTCCAAATAAAAGCCAGTGGTTTCTCATCAGTGTCTCCACACATTCAGAATTAAATCAGCAACTTGATGCAATCATCAAGTAAATGATCAACTGAATGTGACTGTATTTTCTGAATTGAACTGAATCTGAAAACATGATTTGATGTCTTGTGGATGACTAGGATTGATTTGAACAAAATTTGGACCAAACTGAATTTGAAACTGAAACATTATCAACTGTAGCTGATTTTTTTTTTTTTTTTTAAAGTGCCAGCAGGTGACATTCATTTTGAATTTTCTCTCTATAGATAAACTGCACTGAGTCGAACCGGTGTGAATACGCAGGGAATAATGCATACCTTAAGAGTTGCTGTTCCTGCAATCTCCCGGGTATGTGTGTCATTAAGTTTGTTTTTTGCTTTAGTGTTTCATAGTTTTCTTTGTGCATGTGTGTGTGAGTGTGTGTCTGTGTACCTGCTGCAGCATCACTGCCTGCTGCTGCTGGAGCAAAGCCTGGAGCTGTTGTGGGGAAAGAACCTGCTGCTGGAGGATCTGCTGCATCTGTTGTGGCGTGATCACTTGGGGACTCATCATGGCCACTGACACTGGAACCTGGACATGGATGATATGTAATGAAATGATGGGAATGAGAGTCGGGGCGAGGGTAGAGGCACGGAGAGGGGCAAGACAAACAAGATGCAATAAATGTGAAAATGGAGAGTGGAGAGAAGGGCAAACAATGGGAGAGCAGGGGGAATGGGTAGGGAGATGAGAAAAAATTGGAAAAAGTTAGAAAAATAGAGCATCGGAAAAAACCCCGCATCTAACATAGAAGTGTGGATCTACTGGGAACGAGTAAACTGGTGGTTGGAAAGGTAGGGAGAGCAGGCTGTGACGTTTGGCAGCCTAGAAGAGATGCTGAAGGACACATGGGTGCTGTATCTTTGTGTTGCTGATCTTATTTTTCTGACTTTATTCTGCTGGGAGAAGCTGGGGGATTTAAATAGACATAGACCTTAATTAGCAGGACCCCTGAACTCCCCTACTTTAGAGTACCTATCAGTGCTGCTGCTGTTAAACAGCTTAAAAATGCACAACTCTGAAATTGATTATAACACATTGCCAAGTGCTGGGAATTTAGGACTCACCTTTAAGTTTTTAATAAAGGTGAGAACCCCCCACCCCCCAAAGAAGCAGGTGTTTCACTCCTTTTTAATTCTCTGTGGACATGTTGATTAGAAAAAAAAATTACCAAAAAAACCCCAAAAACTGTGCCATTTCTAAACATTAACTTGTGAAGAGGTAGAAAAAAATTAAACACAATACTTTATTTCTTCCAAATTCTTCTTAGGCAAAAGCGTCAAACTTCTGAGACAGCAGATCAATATGAAAACAATATGTTTTGCTGCTGTCTTTGATTGCGTGTGTACACTCTGACAGGGGAGTAGAAGCTAACAGTTTTATTTTGGAGTTTTAGCACTGCATGGCAGCTTTAAAAATTTAACCCCTCAAGAAGAGAAGATTAAGAGTAAAATCCTGTGAATGATTTAGTATCGACCTGATACCTGGGTCCAACGTGCAAAACTTGACTAGACTGCCAAAAAAAGTGAGGTGTAGTCCATCCTTTCTTTATGACCTTTAAAATACACTCTAACATCATCAGCATACATGGAAATCAGTGTAAGCCACAAGTGTTTGGAACAAACAAACACGGTTGGGACATCAGCACGGAGTAACACCTTCACTGATTCTAATTGCAACAGTGTTTGCCACGGAGCTGCCATGACAGTAGCTAGCCTATATGGAGTGTCAAGGGGCCAATAAGACATCCCTGTCCTCATTGCCAGCTAATCAAGCTGGCTTGATTACTTTCCATGCATGTCTCTCCTTCCTCCCTCCTCTCTGCTCCTCTCCCTCTTTCTGTCAGGCCTTGACACGTCCTTGTTTAGCTCTCCTCTCCTCGATGCCCACCCCTCTACCCACCCTCGCCGCCACCACCACCCCAGGTTTCTCCCCCCTCTTTGATTAGCCGAGACATTTGCATGGTCACTACACATTTTTCATTTTAGAAGTCATTATGCATTAGTGGCTCCTGATCGCCCGCCTTGACTAATCCTGATGAACTGAAAATCACAGCTGAAGGTCAACTTCCAGCCGGCCCCGCTGCACATTCATATTCATATTCAAACAAATCCTGCCTCCATTGTTCATTAGGGTCTTAGAGAGAAGGGACTCCATCTAAGGTAGGAGAGATGGAGGAGGTGTCGGCTGTTTGTGGTGCATCTCTTTTCTTCTTTGGACTCCTTCATACTTGCGAGGGGACAGGAGAAATTGCATTCACAATAAGCGAGTCGTTGAACAAAAGCTGTCAAAAGTTGCAAATTAAACAGTCCATGTGTAATTATGCAAATGCTGTGCTTACACCTTCAGTGTTATTAACCCTTAAAGGTACATTTGCAAGGTAAGTAATTACCCCTGCAGTCACTCCTGGTTGTGTGTTAGATGCCATTACAATGGGACAAGTGCAGCGGGAAAACAACAGCAGAGATGCACTCATTAAGGGTATTAATTGGGTACTGGCTCAAAGACGTTTGGGCATAAAAAATAAAAAAAAATAGATGCAGGCGTAGCCGTGCAGGGTTTACCACAAATGTATGCGCATACATATGTAAAGTGGAATTAAATATAAATTGTACATGGAGCTTCAAACTGTTTCTGCATTGTGTGGGTGGTGAAATATAGGCACTCAAAGTCAGGTATTTGTAGGTGAATAATGCAGGATGTCATCAGCACAGAATAAAACAAGACTTCAAACAAGAAGTGCAAAATTAAAGCAACGGAAAGGGGTAAGAAACAGAAAACAACGAGTTTATGAAATATGGAAGCTCTTTTTATGCTGTCATTAGCTTTATACATAATGGGTGATAATCACCCACAAAAAAAGGGAGAAAAAGAAAGAAAAGGCAAGAAGAGAAAAGAGAGGGGGGAAAAAGGCACTGGCCCACATCTGCTGTGAAGTGCAGCACAATGCTAATTCCAGCATTTAACTGCATGCTTTTCTGCTTGACGTATCAGAGGCTCCTAGATGAAAGCAGATAAGTAATTGCTCTCCTGGTTCTTATTCTTCACTGACAACCCATAAATTTAATTTTACACACACGTTCATTTACATTTTCGAGTATATGACATGATAATTGCGGCAATATAACACCTCCATTCTGCAGGATCCTGCAGGAGGGCTTGATTGACGTGAGCGCTGAATTGAAAGGAACAGGAGGCTGAATTGCCTCTCCTTGAAATGATTTTGCCATGAAGGGATGAAATTAATGAGCATTTAGTAGACGTTGGCAGCGGCGTAAACATCCATGCGCCATGAATAGGCTCTTCTATTGCAGAAGAGGGAACTGTACATCCATTTGTTTCTCTGTTATCCAGAGAGAGAGGATGGGTTTCCAGTTTTGGTATGCAGAAGGTATTGATGACATTTATTGAAATGTTGAAAATTAGCCATAGCTGACAAAGCCATTGGAGTCTTTGTGCCTAAAAATGTTAGTCTCTAGGTTTTAGTACTGGAAATTCCCATTCCAAGGGTACAGTCAAACCAGGTATGTCTGTACCCTTTCATTGCCATATGAACCATAAGCGATGCTTTGAAGCTTACTTGATTTAGTGTAAGCTCAGCATTACACTGAGCTTGTTGTTGATGAATTTTGTCTTGAAAAGAGTTAATGTTAAATGTGTTTCTATCAAAACAAGGTAAACCAGGCAAAAAAAAAAAAAAAAAAGATTTAGGCTACATATTTCTTTCATTTTTCTTGAGTTTAACACAACTCACTTTCTTCCAATAAGGAGAAGGAGAACTAGTGATTAGATGCCAACTGCAAACACTGTGGGGCGGTTATCAACGACAGACGCTCCTGTCATAAGGACAGGAAACAGAGCGGAGCTGCAGACACCGCAGAGATAAAAGCAATAAGAAATCGAGGGGTCCTTGTCTTTAATTACTGTGAATCCTTGGCAGGAAAGAAGTGACTGCTAATTAAGCCACTGGCTTTATTTTTTTACACACAGAGAGATGGGGAAAGATTAAGAAATCAGGAAAAGAGGGCAGAAACCCCACCACTTTCATCATTGTTTGGCAAAACGCAGACCTCCGTGGTAGCCTGTTGACTTGTGACCTCTCGGCTCCCTTTTAGTTGCTGCTCATCTGCCAGCCAATTACAGTGATACTGATAGCCAGGACACTTCCCTTAGCAGAACAACAGTGAGGGTAAAGCTGGCAGGATTCAACTCTGACGTTTAAGTACGCGGCCTTGCAAAAGTATTCACATCCCAGCCACGTTTTCTCACATTAAAGCAACTTATTTTAATCCATTTCACTGAGATTATCTGTGATAGAACACAAAGTGAGTGTTGCACAACTGTGAAGTGGAAAGACTTACTTTGAAAAATATGCTTTAAAATACAAATTTGAAAAGTGTATGCATTTGGATTACTACCCCACTAACCTGATGCCCTTAAATAAAGTAATTTCCAACCCATCACCAGAAAGTGGATTAGAACACAATTTGGTGGTGGTGGCATCTTGATGTGGTGGATGCTTTTGCTCAGTAGGGACAGGGTAGCTAGTGAGAGTTGACAAGATGATGGGTGGAGCTAAATGTCTGTATTTTGTAGAACCACATTTTGCTGCAACAGCACACCTAAATCTGTTGGGGTATGTCTCTGCCCATTTGTCAATTTTTCTTTGCGAAGAAAAATTGACAAGAGGGAACTGTACATCCATTATTTAATCAAAATAACCCAAGTTCAGTCAGGATTGAGAGTATCAAGCCTCGACACTGATTCTCTGTTAGATTAGGGTCTGAACTTTGTTCGATTCTAGAACATGGCAATGTTTTGATCTAACCAATTAATCTGAAGCTCTGATTGTATGTTTACTATTGAACCACTTTCCCAGTTGTAAGTAATTTTCATCCTCCTGCACATTTTCTTTCAGAACTGTGCTTAGCTCCACCCATTTTCCCACCAACTGTGATGAAAAAACTTTCCCATGCCATTACTATGTTTCACCATGCGAATGGTCTGTTCAAGGAGATGTGAATTTGGACTTTATTTACTAATCAGGTGACTGAAGGCAGTTTGTTGTACTGAATGCATCAGAGTAAAAGAGCTTGAATCTACTTTATTTTTCAGATTTTCTTTTTGCTATATTTTGAAAATGCATCATTTTTATTCCTCTTCACAGTTTGTCTATGACAAATTGTAAAACATTTAAAGGAGTATTAATACTTTTGCCCCCCCCCCCCAAAAAAGAAAGAAAACCCCCCCAAAAAAACATAAAAATTAAACATGGTGGACAAGTAGAGCATCTGAGTTTAAATCAAGCATGCATACACGGGATCATGTCTCCAACACATGTTCGGCTTCTGGAGATCGATATTCTAGTTTGTCAATCGTAAAGTTAAGTGGATTACTGAACGTTTTCCTAAATCAATTTCTATTGCAGTTTGGCAGGAGTGCACAGCAACTGGAATTTATAATAACATAAAGACCCATCATGTAAAAGCATCTGATAGAAGTCCCAGAGGAGCTCGGGATGGGCTTAGCACAATTTCCATATTGATTTATCTCTACATGTAAAAACTTACTGATTAGCCCTCGTGAATCCACTGTTCACTGGTGTGCACCTCATGCACATTGTTTGCTTCATTATCAGTGCATACTATCACACCTTTATATATAAAAAAAACCAAAAACTGGCACAGTTCTCTCCCCGCTGATGCTTACCAAACTCCCTAAAGGGGTGCAACAGTAAGAGAGTGAGGTGGATAGAATTAAAAGGAAACTGCAGCGAGAGGAGAGAGTTGAAATAGAAAGTGTGAGACCAGGTGACGGGGATGTTGGGATGCGTGTGTGTGTGTGTGTGTGTGTGTGTGTGTGTATGTGGATTTGGGGTGGATGATGGGGGAAGGTTGGGGGACATTTTCCTCTGATGTTGCAGGTAATATGGCCTCCACTGGATCAGCCTCTTCATCAGTGACACACAGTAAATTACAAGTGCTTCAAGCAGCTCAGTGAATTATAGTTCATCACTTGGAAAGGCTTTCCCCCCTCACCACCGGGGCTCAGGCGTATCAGATCTGCCGGTTAGGATCCAATTAACACCCTGGCCAGAATCATCTGATTGCATGTGTAAGGGCTGGTATAACTCGTTTATTGCACCCATGTATCTTCTGTCACAAGGTAAATTTGTTGCTGCTACATCAAAGGTCTGAGCTACTTTTTTTTTTTTATCCCTCCCTCTCACTTTCTCTTGATCCCTCAAACTCAGCTACCTCGCCTTGGGGTTGCATTTCAACTTCTTTTGCATCACAATGATGAACCTACTCTGTCCTCGCAATTTAGCAATCTTGTCCTGTAGGTGTTGTAAATGCAAGAGAAAAAAAAAAGGAAAAAAAAGATGAGGTAGGGTAGGGAGTAAGAGGGAGAGGGGGGCGAATGAAAAAAAAAATCTTGTTTTCTGGTTACAAAAGAAGCAACCAAGGGTGTTTGACTTAAAACATGCTGACGTTTTTTCTTTCACTCCCTCTCTTTCTTTCTTCCTCAGAGTCAACACAAGTTTTCCTCATGAATAACATAACACCCCCCCACCCAAAACCCTCTCGTTTTTGCTGTGATAATTTTTCTCTATTTTCAGATGCAACCAGAGGGGATGCAGTGGAAAGATATATTCATAAATGTAAATGTGAACTAGCATCCTTTTCACCAAGCACACTGGAGTAAGCCATCCTGTACTCGAGACCCTTTAAAAGACGTGCGCTTCCATTGAGATGATATTGGCTTGCTGCTGAAATGTGTAAAGTTGACCTTTAAAAGTGTGACACTTCCTGAGATGGCCCAGTGCCCACAGCTACTCTGACTGGTCTAGGCAGACAGCTGCAAACACAGGAGAAAGGCGCCAAAAGCCAGCATCCTTCACGATCCATAAAGCCATTCTACTTTGAAACGAATGTTGCACAGATGGAACCAAAGTTATTGGTCTCATAAAAGTGCATTTGCAGCTTGACAGTGTGTGAGGGTGACCAGGATACAACTTTAATCCCCGCCAGAGGAGGTCGGGCTGCAGGCTCACATTGTCGAGCGCGCATCCAACACTGGCAGAGTAAAGTCTGGCCTGGGAATTCCAACTGTTTTAAGTGCACCTCAGAATTCCTACACGGCCTGAAAAAGCATGGGATGGGATTGAAATATTTCCTTTGATTCACAGATTAAGTTCACTTCACTTCCTTCCTTCTTACCTCCCAACACACCAAATATTCCTTCCTTCCTTCCTTCCTTCCTTCCTTCCTTCCTTCCTTCCTTCCTTCCTTCCTTCCTTCCTTCCTTCCTTCCTTCTGCCAACCCACCAAATATCTCCTTCATGCGTGTCTTCCTATGCTAAATGTTCTACTTAAGTGTTTAAATTCAGAAAGGAAACGGACTGAGAACTGAAGATTTGAGTTTGGAAAAGGAATCTTGACATGAAAACCATGCAGGGAACAATTCCAAATAATGTCTCGCGATCATTTAAATGTCTAATCACCGACAGTCATAAAACTACACAGACCACATTCGCAGCAGAAAACTTTAAGAGTTACTGGTCATGTTTGCATACGCATGAAAGGGAGTGTAAAGATGCATTATGTACACGCGGGCTTGAGCGAAACAACTTCCACATTCATAGGCCTCTGTAATCCCCTTCATATCTCCTTGTCCGCATTTCTTTATTTGTATTCTAAATGTCAGTGTATAAATGCCTTTTGGGGTGTGGGGAGGAGTGAAAACATCAGCAAAGAGAAGAGTGGAGATGAGCAATGGTAAAAGAAAAAAAAAAAAAGGAGCACAGACAAGAGGGTGCTGTGCCTTGGGAGAGCCGTGTAAGCAGCAGCCGGAGACAGGAGGATTTACAGGAAGAAATAGGTGTTTATTGAGTGCTCCCGTGGGCTTACTGGGTAATAATAGACCTGTCACATAACGCAAATGTGGAGAAACAGCTTCTGTGTGTGTGTGCGTGTGTTTGTTGGGCTGTTGTTGTTTTGTATCCTATGTGTGTGTGTGCATATTTCCGTGGCAGAGCTGCCTGCCTCCGCATCATCAACTTCTGAGCAGCAACGACGAGCAAACGGATAGAATTAGTCAGGCAAGAGCCTTTAGCTGCTAATACGAGTAATTAAAACTGCAAGCTGAGGCACTTAGATGCTTGTGTACTAAATAATTTACATGCCATGATCTATGGATCATTTCTCTCTCCTAAATAGCAACGACGGGAGAACAAGAGGAGGGGAAAACAGGCAGAGGATTTATCAGAATCTTCTGCCATAAGCAGGATGTCATGGTTTTATTAATCCTTTTTCCACTTTCAGCAGCACTAATCATACAAGGGGATCAATCTGCGCCATTCCTCGGGTGGAAAACATGTAGCTTGATTGCCGCTGACTTTTATCTAGCTGTGAAGCTAATAAAATATTGCACTGTAGCGTCTGTTGTGGCCTCATAATCCAGGTAAATAACCCAGCTTTATTGAGTAAACTCCCTCAAGACAAGAAAACAAAAAAAAAGAAGAAAAAAAAAACTGGCAGTGAAAAAAGGTGGTTTAATGAAGGAAGTTTCTCCTGCTTTACTCTGATATTTACACACAGAAGTATGTATGTATTTTGGGAAAATGTCATTTGAAATGAGAGGATTCAAAGCTACTCAGCTGCATATTCCTACTGTAGAAATGAAGTTGAATTGGAACTCAGAATCAACAGTTCCTCTTTGTTTTTACAGTGCAACTCTGTGGGCGCGAACTTTTAGAACAACGAGGTGACCATGTTAATAAAGGCTGGACCAACAAATGGACACGGCGAGAGCTTTACAGGCCCTCAGATTCATATTGATTCCCACCGTCCACCAGTCAAGGATGGAGTAAGCAAATGTAAATATTCAATATTTACCATCTGCTGGTGTTATTACAGTACGGTGCTTGGACCTGGGTGGACAGTTATCAAGACCCAACACATCTTTAAATTGATATGGGTCCACAAATCATGTTTTGGATTTTGTGGACACACACACATATTAGATCAAGATTGCGTTTGTTTGAATCTACACTGTCACGCAAAAGTTTTTTTTTTTCACATTTTGCAACATTACAAAAACAAATTTCAATATGTTGTACTTGGAAATAGACAATATTAAACAAAGTGCTCTGGTCAGATGAAATGAAAATGTAATATACGAAATGAAAAAGGCCAGAAAAGCTGTTAGGAGTTAATGGAGGATGGTTAGAGTTACATAGAGAGTTATGCTAGAACAAAACCTCTTAGAAGCTCAAAATGGCTTAAGAGCAAAGAAAATAAACCCACAATAAGATGGTTTATATGAGATAAGCATGTATAAGAATGGACCAGTCAAAGCCTAGACATAAATTCTTGAACATTGCTGTTCATAAATACTCTCCATCCTATCTGACTGATTCAAAGCTGTTTTAAAAAGAAATATTGGTATAAATTTCAGGTATTTCAGCATCATACTGTGGGGTAATGTATTTACACTAAGTACTGACTCAGGGAGTGAGGGTACCAATGCACGTCAGACTTTTCATATTTATATTTGTTAAAAATGTTGAAAATCATGAAAAGAAACAATCCCCACAGTATGACACTACCACCACCAAATAACCTTTAGTCAGTTTTCTGTCACTCATTGGAAAGTGGTTGCAATGCATCGTCTTTAGGTGTGTCAAAAGTGTGTGTGCGTGTGTGTGTGTGCAAGCGCTGTACATCAGCAAGATTTTTTTTGCAGTACATCAGCAACAAAATGTAACACGTTTATAGGGTTATAGCTATTTTGCAGGGCACCGACTCACTTCGGATCCCACAGACTCCAAAAGCTACATACGTACCGCAGTTTCAAGGTGCAATTTGGATGCTTCCGTTTGTGAAAGTCCTATCAATATTAACACATTTGAGGAGTCTGCGCTGAATAATTCAAGGAAGAAATATGACAGAAGAGTCTTTGGCAACCTTATCTCTTCACCGGTGTGTAATTAGATACACGGGGGTGTGACTCCAATTCAAGGTGTCGCCATTGTTAAGACTGTGAAAATATCAACGGGTGAGGTTAACGCCAATTTCCATCATTAATGAAATGCACAGAGCTTCCTAATGAGGTAAACCACTGCTCCTTGATAGTACTTATTAGCCGAGAGCAGGGCACAAACTCTCACACTTCAATTTCAAACTGCTAAAACCATGATAAATAGAAATATATACATATATGAAAAATAGGAGCAGATGTCAAGGGGCCTTACCTAATTTGATAGAAGGGTAAACTAACTAACTGCCTTGTTGACGTAAACGAGCGGGATGAAGAGAATGCTCGTGTGAGAAAAATATCTTAACACCGGGAAGAAAGAGGGTGGCATGTGGCGTGTACGCGGACCAGAGTGTGAAAGTGTGCGCTGGTGTATGTGTGACCTTTTCCGACTCACTGACAACAGAAATAGACAACCCTACAAATCAATAAGGTAAATTAGCACCGAAGGGGGGTGGGGGGGTGACAGGCGGATAAAATTAGCTGTGCGACCGGCTACTCAGACTGACGCACATTTCAAACAATAACCAGCCCAAGGATTTCCTGTGTCAACAACGCATGGATCTGGTGAAGAATGAAGAAGCAGATTACTAAGTAACCTTTGGATACACTCATCACAAGAATGTCCGTCTCGATTGACAAGTACTCTGAGTAAAGCTTGTACTTTTCTTTGTCATATTACTCTTGCGAGGTTTCATGGGACTGACTTGTTCATCTTACAAGACTCTCATCCGAGGCTTGCGTGGGCAAACCAAACATGCTCTGTGGAACAGAGGAAATCTTCTTTATGCGGAGGAGCGGGTACTACGGATGGACTTTGGAGATTAGACGGAGGGAACTTCTTTACCTGCAGTGGACGCTGCTTGTCCTGGCTCTTTGGAGATTTCAGGCCACTGCCTGGCTGATGCAAGAGTAATTGCCTCGCTGCTTGTAGTGCCTGGGAAGACGAGAGCACAACACAAAAGGCATCTTGAAAGACGGAGCTGACTGAGAAAACATTTCACATCTTAAGTAACAAACGGCACCGGAGATATGTTTCAGTAACAAACTTACTCTAACCCTATGATCACAAATAAATACGGTTTGTCTGGAGCACCTCTGAAGAAGTAGGGGGGGATGAAGGGGAGTAGAATTGACCTGTCTAGTGTGTGCTCAACTGAAATATCCACTTCCCTCTGCAAATTACCACCACATTTGCATATTCATAATATCAATGTGAAGTAGAGGCAGCACCATGTGAAGTGTCCCTGGGAGCTGTAATTAAAGTTGACAAAATCAACATCAGATTACATTTAGAATGAATTAACCGGCAGTCCGCGTTTTACACTGTGCATTAAGGGTGCTTATGTGCCGCGGATGGGTAGATAGACGGAGAGATTAATAGATTCCCCATCTTGATAAAGAAAAAAATTACTACACAGCTGTTTACAAATGTCTGGGAGTATTTGAAGTTCGCCGAGGCAAACTGTACAATTTTTCATCAACATGTGTTGAGATGGGAAAATGATATGCGATGTTGCGTTCACAAGAACTAGACCAGATTTGAGCAACAGTTTGGAAAGCCATGAGAATCCCCCCTTTTTTAAATCATTTCCACCTAAAGTAAAAGATTCACAGATCCTAAACTGCATTTTTACACATATTTAATCGTTGAATTCTCCATTGCAGTTTGGATACAGCTATAAACAGCAAATTATGAGAACAATATCTTTCTAAAGAAAAAAAAAAGCATCCAAAAGGCCCCTTTTTTGTCTTTTCCAACACAAAATCAGGGTTCTGGAAGCATAAAACTTCACCAAGGTCATTTAAAAGGTCAAAAATGCCCTTTAGCTTATTGCTAAATGGAAACTACAAAGCAGATGCAAAGCATCAACATTAATAGTCAGATACAGTAGTTGAGTGTTGCCCAAAGAGAAGCTCTATCAACACAACAGGGCAGTTCAAGGACTTATTCCTTTCTTACTTGAACATAGGAATCTCAGAAATAGATTCAATAGGATGTCAAGCTAAAACATTACCAAACGACAACAAAAGACAACTCAGTACAGCGGTAACAAGTGGAATTAATCTCTTGAGACTGTGTGCAACTCCCCGAGTAAATAGATTTGCTTATTAATACACAATGTGTTAAAGAGAAAACAGAAAGATGAGAGTCAAAGACACTGAGGACACAGTTATTTCTTTACGGGCTTACAGCTCCCCTCCTGCTCCGTGGTGAACAAGCAGGCTGGGCGAGTAACTTCACACGATTCTTCAAGAGAAGCATGAGAGAGGCTGGCAGCAAAGAACACTCTGCACAGACAGATGCTCCACGCAACAGAATAGCTTGCTCTGCGCTGGTCTACAAGCATCAAGCTGGAGTAGCACAACTTCACAGGCTTTTGGGCTTTTTTGTTGTTGTCGTTTTGTGTTGTTTTTGAATCGAGGAGGCAATGGAAAATAAAACTCAGGCAGAGAGTGACACTTCCTTAAGAACCACAGGTCCTCATTTCATTCTGGAGCTTGCCAGTATCCATGACAACGGCTGCTTTGACAGGGCGTGCATATGGCGCAGCTCAGGCCAGCTGGTGGGAACAATGTTTGAACTAGTACATTGAGATCCTGAGCAAACAGGAGGAGAAGACAGGAGACAGACAGAGAAAAGGCAGAGGGGGGGAAAAACCAGGGGGGGAAGGAGGAGTGGGAAAAGTTGCCACATCTTGACCCCCCCTGGGAACACATCCAATCCCCCTTTGCCCCCCCACTCTGCTGATCAATTATGAAAAGACAGAACTCAGGAGGTGCCTTGAGAGGTGGAGGTAGAGCTGGGGAGGGAGCTGTCTGGCTACTCAGGAGGAGCCAGGGCTTCTGATCTGAAGTAAACAAACACATTACACTGGCACTGGGTCCTAACTGCATTGATCCGTCTGTTCTGTAAAAAGGAGCCCAGACGCCACTAGTTTATATACATGCGAGTGTGTATGGTGGCTGTAAGCTGAGCCTTCGCCTTTTCTTCAAAACACACACCTTTGTAGACATCATCAACCGCAGCGATCTGGCACGCACAAAGTTTTTGCGTTGGCTGGGAAATGAAATGTGTTTTTTTTTCTTCCTTTTTCTTTTCTCCTTTTACCGAGCATAAAAGACAACATAAATTCCTTGAATGCAGCCAATCACTTTGCTAATTAAAACACAGGGCCCAATTAATCTCACCATGATTGGGGAATCAAAGTAATTATAAGGCTTATTGAGTCCTGCACACAGTAGTTAGAGGGGAGGGTTGCTTGATGAGTGCGACTCAAGGTAGCTGTCAGGGGGGAATGTTTATCCGCGTGCGAATCAATAGTGAGTCACTGTGTTAGAGCCAAAGTCAAGAAAGCTTCTCGATATGTTGTGCATGGTCAAGAGAACAAAGAGAGGAGGGGGGATATCTTTTAACACTTTCTTGCAAAAGTGTTCATATCTGTTAAACTCGACACATTTTGTTAAAAACAACTGCATTTTTTGGGAGGGTCTTATATGACAGAGAAATGCAAAGTAAAATTATGAAGAGAGTCTGTATTTTGTTGAATTACCTTTCATCACAGTACTGCCAAGTTGATACAAACATAGTAGCAACACGTTGCTGTGGAGACGCTGACCAGCTTCCCTACTTGAGTTTTCCGAGATGGAACGATATAAGCTATATAAAAAAACATAGTACTGTGCAAACGTATTCAAACACTTTGAACTTTTTCACATTTTGCCACGTTAAAACCACATATTTCAGTGTTTTTTATTTGAGTTTATTTGTGATACCACAAGACAAGGCAGCGGCCATGTTGATAGCAGCTTTGTAACTTCATATTGTGAAACTACAAAAGTACAGTGCGTTCACACTTTTTAGATTTTTATGTGTCAAAAGTATTGAAATGTTCATTATTCAGTGCCACTTTTTCTTGGCTTGTTACGTAGGCCTAAATAAAATATACTAAAATTTGTGATTGTGACATAGGAATACGTGAAAAGCTTCAAGATTTTTGGAAAAGAATACTTTTCCAAAAAGCTTTGTTCATGGCAAGTATATACATAGGGAGATCATCTATGCCAAGCTTATTAAAAAAGAAAGAAGCCTCCTCATACCAAGGACTTCTCCAAACATAACACAGGCCTTATCAACACTGGACAGAACTTTTCCACAGTGGCTCGTCATGTCTGAAACCGTCTGCCACCTCCTCCATGGAATTGGGGTTAGACATTTTTTTCGGAAAGCGTGTGATGGTGTGGAAGGTAAAAAGAAGAGGATATTGGGGGGGAATGAAAGTTCTGTCCCCTTCACTTTCACCGGCTCTGAGTATTCAGCCATTACAGTAAAAAGCACCAATTTGTGCCACCCACTTCTCGCTCCGTATACATGGTGCGGCTAAAGCCCTTCTGAAAGCACAAAAAGGAAAGTCATCAAAAGTTGGCTGAAGAGCTGCCAGAGCAGAAAAGAATAACACACACAGACAGACAGACACACACACACACAAGTACCAATGTGCCAACTATTTAACCTGGGTTGCTATGCACGAAAAAATGACATTCCCAGTCTATTAATTCATACATTGTATAAACAGCACAATGTGACACATTCTTAGAATGAGAGAGCACGGCAGACGGTGCAAAATAGGAAAAAAAAAAAAGAGCCAGGCCCCCACTATATAAATAACAAGGCACTCATAGGCATATTTGATGTTGATATCCATCACTGAGGCTGGAAAAAGGGGAAAAGAAATACGGGGAGGGAAAATAACACAGCGCGACCAAGACCGCGACACAGGGATCCTTATGAAAATAAGATTCAGCCCAAATGGATCTGGTGTAATTGGTTTCAGATAGTGAGGTCAGGGAGAAAGGCGACACAGACAACTATTATGCGAATTGAACTGAGAAACAAGAATGTTTACACAGGCATTCCTCTCCTACATTAATAGGCATGCAGAGATCACTAGAGAGGGCGCAAAAGGAGAAAGTGAGAGGAGGCTACCCCTTCTCTTACTTTCCTACTGGAGTTCTGCAGGAACATGGTAATAAGCAACCATCACAATGCAGCTTTGTAGGAAGCATGCAAAGATCTTAAACAAGCATGAAATAAATTATTAGGTGCTTTAATACTGGGCCAAACCATTGCAAATCTCCAGATTGCTTATTGCATGTGGCCAGCGGGGTGAGAAAGGAAACAAACCGAAGCATGGCGCTCTTTCAAATCCACATGGAGACAACAGGATATTTAGCCATGACATTGGCATTGGAAATGTTTGAGGGGCTGTGACATTGTGTTTGGACAGTGCAGATCACTTCCTGACTCAAATCACACCGGGAATTGTTGTTATTAGGGGATTTAGCTGATATTGGAATGATGACACACGCATGTAATATCCCGCTCTCAACAGGTACTTCTTTACAGAATGCCTCCACGTTGCAGAAAGCAACTGTAAACAAGCCGTCAGTTGTCGATCAGTGAGAAATGGGGTTGCATCAGGGCTAACACGACTTATCTCGAGTGTGCTGAACAGATACTTTGTGTGGATGCGTGTGTGTTTGTTTTGGGGAGTAAAAAAGACGGTGTGTAACTCTGGAAAAACTCCAGCTGAGCTGACAGCTTTGACAACTCTCACCCGCACACACTTCCTGCGTAAGAATATACATATACACACACAACGCCGCTTCGCCAGGCTTATCCATCTTTGCTTCCGAGAAAACAGATTCGGGGGGAGGTGGGGTGTGAATAGGAAAAGAGAGAGAGAAAAAAAAACAGGCCAAGCCAGATAAAATAATGTAAAAAAAAAATAAAAATTATTAAAAGTTTGTTGATTCTCATGTCATATCTGCACTTATTTTTGTCATATCTTATTTTATACAGATGTTTAAAATAAAAATGTATAATATGATTCAACTGCTTTTATTTAAAATAGAAAAACAAATATTGGTACTATTGCTAAAACAATCTCACATGTTGATAGTACTGTTTCAATAATGTTGTCAAGGACATTATTATTTTAACACATACTAAAATCACAAATAGAGAATTTAAATACAGTAAATTTGTTGGACATCTATTACTTTGTTTTCTTGTGTTATTCTGCTGTTTGGAGAATAACACAAATATAAAAATTTAAGATTAGCTGGTTGGACAGCAAGACACAGAGCTTGTACCTTGCTAATTCTGATTTTAAAACAGTGTTACCATAGCGAGTGATGGGCAGATTTACTTTGGCTTCCTCAACATGACTGCACTTTTTAGCAACCATAAATATTTCCCACCAGGAACATCTTTTTTTTGTAAGAAGGGAATATTTAAAATTTTACACCACCCAGAAATGGGTCGGGGAGGGGAAGTAGTTGTGTGACTATGTTTTTTACACCCGAGTAGGCACAGACTGAATGAGATTTTCATTTGAAATTATTTCCGCATGTGCAGAAATGAAACACTTAGATTTTTACAGGTAAATTGTGATCCGGAACATTTGTTAATAGTTATTTTGAGTGTGATAAAAGTGCAGAAAACTTGCTCAAGTATTTAGACTATCTGCTCAGGTAGCCAGCCTGCAAACCATTGCTTTACAGAAGTCCTGACTGTAGCATTGTAGTTTTAAAAACATTAGCCTGGTCAGTACGGTGCTTGGTGCTCCTCTAGTTTTCATACCATGGCTTTCTGTGTTTTTATCAAAAATATTTCCAAATTCCCATATCAGGATATCTTGCATTTGAGTTTAACCTTGTGGCATCTAGTACAGTCTGCAGCAACAGGTTGAGGAGGGGAAAATGGTGTGTTTTGCTATGCTCCAAACAAGTGAAGAACAATGAATTGTTGTTTGTCTGGCCTCCCATTTATGGGACTTTAAACCCTGGAATTGCTCTAAGAAAATGTTCTTGATGTTGTAGCCAAACATTTCTAAACTCAATATACCCGGTCCACCTTTACCTAAAATAATAATGGCTAATTGGGCAGACAGTAATTGCCTATTGGCAGAATCTATATGCACTAAGAACTAAAATATTTACACTCTATCTTCTTATGTTTGAGTAAATTCAGCACAGCCGAAAGGCTGGATATACGATTGGCAGAGTTGGAAGGGGAAGTGGAAAAGATTGGTGGGTGGAGATATCCCACACAAAACTTTAATGTAAAACACAGGCTAAGTTAGTGAAAAGTAAGAGCATACCCTAAGTAACTTAGCAGTATGAATGAAAAATATTTTTAATCTTATATAAAGCTCAGAGTTTTTGATGGCATTCAAGAATGGCACAAGATTCTAGAGTTATTTAACCACACAAAGAAATGATGTCTAAAGATTGGGACTCAAATTTTTAGGATTTAGTTTCTGAAACCAAGTACAGAGAGAGAAAATACTTGGGAAAAAAACGCACTGGTGGAAATTTCTGGTGCAGCTTGATGATTTCACCAAAGTGGATTGTTTGGCGTTGATAAATGGGAGACAAATGTCAATGATGTCATAAAAAAAAGTTCCAACAGAAATACGCGGGTGATTGCTCAGACAATATTTCCATGGGACAGAATAAAAGGACAAACCCAGTAGAAAGGGAGAATTTGGAAAGCATGCAGGAGTAATGAGCATTTTAATGTATGACTCGATAAATCAACAGTCCGTGGAGAATCTGCCTGGGCCTCAGGACAGAGGTAAAAACATCCAGCAGAACAATGGGCTTCTGTGTCCCGCTTCGTTACCTCTGTCTTCATATTTTCAGCTACTTCAGTTCCCTCTGTCTCAAATAAACTCCGTCTTATGCACATCTGTACTGTTGGACTTTTACCTCTCAAAGGAGGTAAAAGTCCTTCTTTGAGAGGTAAAACTCCAACTTTTACCTCTAAACGTTGAACTTTTAGAGGTAAAAAAGTCCAATATAAAAATATAATTATTTTTTTTCTGCCCTTTGCAAAAAAAATAATATCTTGCAAACTGATTGCTAATTCTTTTCCTAACCATCACTTTGAATCCATCTGTTCCTCCTCTGTTCCGTTTCCTTTCCATTCATTTCACAATATTCATTTCTTCCCCTTTGTCTTTCCTCTCCTCCCCCTCTCTCACCTCTTGTTTATTGATTCTCTAGATTAAGAATTCCTAGGGTGACGGATTGTAACACACAAGCATCAAATTATTTTGGGGGTGTGCTTATTTGCCTTTCCCTTGCATCTATTTGGCCTGTGTCTGTAGACAATTATGCCTACCCAGTCCCAGACTCAGGTGCTAATAATGAAGGACAAATAGAAATCGTATGTGTAAACTTCTCCCACTGATGAAAATTTATATTAACTTTCTATCACAGTAAACAGAGCCGCATAGCTACACCGTCCCCGGAGGACTGATGAGATGAATTTGCTCTCTTCTGCCCCAGGTAGAAAGCTTGGGAAAGAGAGAGGCGTTCTGGTGCTAAGGGCCTAAACTCTATTGTGCAACTTCACACTTATTTTTCTCTGTCTAACAAAGACAAACTGTGAGCTTACTCTGCTGATTGTGGATCAGTATTCATATTTTAAAGCTGAAGCGCTGCATGCGCACCATATGCGTATATATCTGATTGGCAGATCATGACCGTGCATGATTGCTGGCCTTTCTTCTCTTTAATAGCAGGAATTGCATATCTACTTATGGAAAACATTGATACTAAAACTATTTGTCAATCCTTGAAAATTTGTATTTCAAAAGTTGCACATATTTCTCTTTAAAATTTGAAATAAAAGCAAGTATATCCCCAAAGACAGATACAAGGTTCATTGAAACATCAATACAGTCCCTCGCAAAAGCATCAATACCTAAAAACCCTTTTGCATTTTATCAATGCATCTTACTGGGATTCTCTTTTAATGGATGGCAAAGGATAGGTAGTTTTAAAAATTGAAAATGCAAAGTCAATTTGCATTCAGCTCTCCTGAGTCAATAATTTGTAGATCCACTTTTCCCCAAAGCACGAGGTTGCCACCAAAAACTAAAAAATAAAAAACAAAGGATATGTACATCAAAAGCAAAAAGGAACCCTCTTGGATGTAATTTTTGGTAGCTTTTGTCTTCCAAGGGCCATGTATTCACTCTCTGCATGCTCATAATATGTTTGTCTAGTTGGATGAACTTACCCTGAACTTTATGCCGAAACTTGATACAAATCGTTGGTGACTAGGACGCAAAAGCTCACAGCGAGGGGTGGGGGACTCATGATAATGGTGAAACAAAAATAAAAATGTGCCTTAGTTGCAAAAATGCAAAAACATATATATATATTTTTTGAGTGTGCGTAGACCACTGGTGAAAAAACAAACAGACCAATCAATTAGCACATTTTTTAGCATAACCAAAGACAAATTCGGATTGTTTTGATAAAAGACTTTCCCCAAAAGTATGTGGGTTCCTTCCAATGCCCATGTTCTACTAAATCAAAAGTTTTCAAGGATTCTGATTGCTCATTTTTATGTAATCGTGATGACAAATATAAATAGACATGCTGTTTTATTTCCTTGAAACTTTTGCTATTCCATAAAAACTTGGATATGACTGTTTCGCATCACAAAGGGTCTTTATTTTCAGAAGCAGCAACAGATTATTCATAATGCATTAATTTATAAAAGGGGGTAAAAAACTGAAAAATGAAGAAGAGATTATTAGTGTGGATGAAAGAAGAGGTCTGTTGTGAATGACATAACATATTAAAGATAGAACAGCAACATTTATTTAAAGAAACTACTTACAAAAAGAATTAAAATTTGGGCACTGCTCATAAGCAGTGCCAAAATTATCCATTGATTTTATTATATTTAAATAAAAATAATTCAACTTTCACTGCATTAAATTAAATTCAAAAACCCTTTCTTAATCCTGAAGGGAAATTAAATAATCAAACAATAATTCCACGATTTGAAAAAAAAAAGAAAAATAAAATGGCTTCTCAAAACAAGAACAGTTTTGAACAAACTGAGGGAACATCAGCCATCAGTCATAATGAGGTTTTAAATGTTTCTGTAAATTGAGACAGTATGTAAAACAGAGAGTGCAAACTAACAAAACCGGCAGGCTGTGAAATTAACCAGCCAATCTCAGTTTGTTAGACTTAAGAAGTTATTGTATAAAAGTTAATAATTGATCAGAACAGCAAATATGACAAATATTCAAATGAAACGTTTTTTGAAACCTACTACATTATTCTATATTTTTGCTCTCGTCTCTATATCAAAATAACAAATAATTAATATTTAAATACCTCTAATAACTTGTAAACACTTGTATTATCATGATATATTGGGTTAATTTAGAATCAATAATTGCTGCTTCCCATTTTCAAAACAAAATGCATTTTATTTTGAATGAATTTATCAAGGTTGTAACATGAACATTTTGTACTCTCTTGTGCATAATGCCTGAGTTGCTTTTACGGGAGCAAAACTGAATATTATATATATATATATATATATATATATATATATATTTATTTTTTTTTTATTTATTTATTTTTTTTTTAAATCCAGGGATCAGATACAGAATGAAGATGTCTTTCATTGAGCTCGTGTCAGTTTTTGTTGACAAGGTGTAGCGGCTTCCACTCCAAAGAAAATGGCCAGCGGCAACTGACAAGCTGATTGTGGCATGAGACAACAAGCAGCCGTTTTTTTTTCTTCTTCTTTTTTTAAAGCTGTTTTTGCTTCTTTTTTTCACCTAACACAAGTAAAGGCTGCTGAAAAAATGTCATCTTGCACTGACACAAGCTCAGCCTGCGTGGCGAATGAGCGCTTCTTTGCATGACCTCTTCTTAAGGGGCGGGTTCTGCTGCTGCAGTTCGATAGTACCAGTGTCTGTCTGTCTCATCCTGCAGAGCTCAAGTTAAGTATTGAGTCTAAGTGTTACCCTCTTCATGTGGTCGATGAGAGAGAGAGAGAGAGAGAGAGAGAGAGAGAGAGAGAGAGAGAGAGAGAGCGCTTTGACCTAAGCTGTAGGTAAACTTAAGCTAAGTTATATAGTCATAGTTCTTCTTTACCTAATTCGGATAGGAAGAAATAACTCAACGCAGCTTTATTTTCTGCCAGGTGTGGACTTTAAATTGTTTAACAGCACTTTAAACAAGTCCATGTGATTACTTTGTCTCTTGTCCTGACAGTAGCTCCCTGTTGTTTAACACATCCCACAGTGAATGCCTCGCTACCCTCAAAGATAAACTGGGTAAAAGTCGCAGCATCTGATACTGAACAGGAAATGCATCCCATTCCCTCCCCATCTCTTCTCTAGATTGAGTTGCTTAAATAACACTTTTATTTCCCTCCTCCTCTTCAGTCCGTTCTGTGTTGTGCCGTGATGCTTGTCTTGCGAATTTTCCAATTACAGTGAGGCATGTTTGACCTTTAAGTGAGCAAGAGAAGATATAGTTATCTACCTGCCTCACTGACACCCATCCTCTGTCAATCAGTTGTTGGCCTCATCCTCCTTCACCAAACCATTCACCAACAGCTGGACTGGGATTTATGAGGCAATCTTGGAATTGTGTTCAAAGATAAAGTTCAATTTATGAATGTATGTATGCATCATGAATGTATTTTAAAGGGATTTCTGGTTGTCAATGTTTTTACAAATTTAAGAAGTTTTAGCTATCCTGTGTCAATATTTTGAAGAACTACCTTCCCTCATACCACAATATTGCCACCAGAAAATTGTTGAAAACGTGTCATGAACATGTTCATCAATGCTATTTACTTCGATAAATAAGATTAAATGTAACCGCATTACTCAGAAATCACCGTACATGAGCAGCTTCAATAAATCCAGCTGTTCTGCCTCAGAGAACACTGCTGAACTAAAAATAATAATTTTGTGGTTTCATTATTGCAAGGCTCAAAATGAGAAAATTGCAAAACAAGGTGTGCCTGTGACCTATATGACTGGACAAAATAAGCAACAGAAACGTTTTTTTTTGCTTGTTTTTTTTAACCCTTAGGCCACCCCCTGGTGGGATGATGTTCTGGATTGTGAACCATGTTTAACTTTTTTTTTTTTTTTAGAAATGATCTCTGGCTCCTATGACAGAAACATGTCCATATCATATGGCTTAGATATGAATTAACCACAGAGGCATGCAGCCACACACACACACACACACACACACACACACACACACAAAAAAAACAAAGAAAGAGATGTTAAAAACGTATTTTCTTAATCTGCAACAAGCCTGAGTGCGTCTCACTTCCACAAACAAAGACTTTTCCAGCAGCATCCTATATCACGCTTCTAAGAACAAGCAGGCATGAGCAAAATCACTTCTTTCATTTCATTCTTTTTTTTTTTTTTTTTAAGAAAGGGGCTAATCTACATCTTTCATTGAATCAAGGATGGAAATTCACAAGAAATGCTTCTTTTTCAATTTCATGCTGAAGTAGCTCAAGTTAGTGGATGTAATTTCTCCTAACAAGAAAATTTATCACTCTGTCGCACACTTAGTCCGGCTATGTGAGAAAAAGGCCTCCCTTTCCATTTTTCTTCTTTTTTTAAGGCTTTGATAAATGTGCCAAAAGCATGATCATTCCCTTCATAGCACTCCATGCAAGAACCAAACAATTACCGTGGTTCCAAAAAAAGAAAACATAAAAGCTAAGGTTGAAATGTGCATGAAAGATAAATGACACATACGTTAATACTTTGATACAGGCAATACCAAATGAAGCATTGATTAACCAAAGAGACAGATGTCTTATTTTACACATAAAGATGGCAGAATTTCTGAAACTAAAACTTGCGACAGGTTGCCATTAAAAAATAAATAACGTCAGAATTTGCCATTTTGTATAATTCTATCCTCTTTACAAATGTTTTTTTTCCACGTGCAGAGACAGAAATTCAGGCAAAGACTAACAAAGCAAAAACTCTCCCAAATCCATTTGAAGTTTTGTGCAAATGAGGATTATCAGGCTCATGCCGAATGACATGATGAAGTCCAAACAGGTGAAAAGAAACGCCTGCAGAACAGTCTCTCAGAAACAATAATACGCATGGCCAAGCCACCAGCCTAATGTATATTTATCATGTAAACTTCTGATAAATGCATATGCAGAAACAATCAAATCTCCGGGCTTCTACTGGAAAATTGTTGCACTACACAGACTCAAGCGTGAAACCAATATCAGCTTAGTGTCCGCTCAAGCTTGAAGTGCCGCGCCTTGCCAACAAAAGCATGTTCTGCATATGCTCATGGCCGCCTTTTCTTCTTTTTTTTCTCTAATATATCAGGGTGGAACGAGCAGCTTTCCAGCGCTATCACTGATCAATTCCAGCGAGTTAAGTCTCCCGTGTGGGTAAATAAGCAGTGGTTAAGTCTTGATGAGGAATGGCAGGCGATTTGAACGTGAATACAAGCATGAGGGGGGCGGGCCTGTCTATCTCTGCGGCAATGGATGCCAAGTGTCACTTCCGTCATTAACCTCAGTACTCTAGTACATCTTATTCTCTCCCGTCTCCCAAAACAAATGTTCAGTTGAAAGCAATCAATTGTTGAGTTCTCCAGACCTTATACAGGCCTGGCAGTTCAGTGTATTTGCTTACTTTAGAAAGCAAATATTATCTATTATGTTGCTGTAAATGGTACAGTAAGGAGAAGACCTCAAATGATGCACCGAGACCCAGAGGCTTGATCTCCAAAGCCTCCAGTGAAGAGTGCCAAAGCCAGCTCTAAGTGACATGTCAGTTTTTCAGTTTGAGGCTTTGAATTCCCTGAGGCCCGGACTTATTTACTGCATTTGTATGAAAAGCTGCGAAAAGCAGAAGGCTCTCTTACATATGTATACAGTGCGTAGAGGCAATGCCGGAAAAAGTGTTTTCTTTTTATGGATGGGTGGCGCCACGACTACAACCAACTTGGGAGAGACGCCATTTATTCGTTGAAAAATGGGTCAGTGATGAATGCAATCAGAGCGGCACCGAGTGCCAACAAACGAAACAACACAGCAAAGACACCTGGAATCTGTTAGCAGAGATTCCGAGCGCATTATGGGGAGAAGCGCCAGTGACACTAAAGATAGCGCTCTCCTCTTGGTAGTCATCTTCTTAACCAGATTTGCAGTCATTTTAATATTAGTTAGAGAAGGCAAAGCGGGTACACACAACAAACCATCGGGCATGCGTTTCAGAGTCTGATTTGTTACTATTCATGACCAAAGCGGAGAGGGACTGTAATACGAGACATGCTTGTTAAATTCACAACACTCCAAAGCTGCCTTCTAGCAAATCCTGTCTTTTGGTTGTCAGCTTAAGACGCCCTGGCATATGCATATGTAGGATTTTTAAGCTCTGTTAAATGGATAGCAGTGTCGTGGCCTATCAAATGACTGTAAGCCACTTGCCTTGTCGGAGGGGGAGGGAAGAGAAACATTTATAGAGAGAGCATGCAGCAGTGCGTTACCTTCCATGAATTGGAAAACATTTTTTTTTATCCTGCTGTTAACTCCATATTAGACCAAAACAGAGGCATTTACATGTGTGCTTCCAGCTTGTGTGTGACAGTAACACTCCACCCTCCTGTATTAATGACTGTTTAAGCTGATGACAGGGGAGTGGCAACAAACAATGACAGAATGCCTGTTTTGGGCTGTGAAGCTGCTAAAAATGATGCACCACTCAACACCAAGTCAGTCTGCAAATAAATTATCGAGGTGAGGCAATAGCTTCTGCTCTTGAAGACAGAATGTGTGCGTCTGCAAGTGTGTACGCATTTCTGTGTTAGCGCTCATTGTGAGTGGACGTATAGATCCAGTGCCATTTATTTCCCCGAGCTGGACCAGGGCAGTTAGGGAGGCGTGAAAGGAAATGAGTTGTGAAGTGGCCATTGATCCCAGGCTGCGCCAGGTTAGCTGAAAAACAGCGAGATTATTGGCCACAGTGTGTGCAACTCAGTGACTGCCTCTTATTTACAACGGAGGTGGTTAACCCTGGCCAGGACGTTTATCACTCGACTGGTGCACTACACAGAAGACATGGAGGCCAGGGGGTAGAGGAGATATAGCAAAAGACACCCCTAAATCAAACCTTAACCACGTCATCAGAATTCAACTGTGAATATTAACTATTGAGTAATAACTATTTACACCCCTTGAACTGTTTCATTACATTTCAACCTGAAACTTTAAGCTACTTTTTGGAAATTTTAAGCAAGAAAATCAAAACAAAGCTGTTTTACTGTAATTCATCCAAACGTAACCAACTGCCCACAAAACCTATTGAATTAATACAGAGACTCTTCCTGAACATTACCCCAAACATTTAAATGCTGTGGAAACACTTTTCTTCAGCAGGGACAGGAAAGTATGTTAGTATTTGGAAAGATGGGTAGATGCAAAAATACTTGAAACTGGGAGCCGTTCTTTGAGGTGCTCAAAGAAGGATATTTGTAAAAAAAAAAAAAAAGGCACCATGGAAAGACCAAAGAAGGTATTAGACATGTCAGATATAGAGAAGCACAGTTCAGGATGTAGAAATTATTAATGGGAAAACTCTTACTTATGCACCCCAGCACTGTACAAAGAAATAAAGTCTTGAAGGAAAGCCACAGAGAGTCCCATCTGCACTTTGCCGCAAAACATGTCTGGGACGATGCAAACATGTGGTTTTGTCTGCATTATGCTGTGCAGACAGTTTTCTTCAGTGAGGGCCAAGAAGCTCATCAAGGTTGATATAAAACATGATTAGAGCTATTTACAGGACAGTCCTGGAAGAAATAAAATTAGATTTGACTGGCTATCTTTCCTGTCTGTTCTGTGGGGGTTTGTTCCTAGTTTTGTGGTGGAGCATCACAAATGCCATCATGAATAACAGCAGCCCTGGACATAAATCCAAGTGAGAATCTGCGGCCAGACTGGAAAGCTGACTTCCACATATGCTCTCCATCCAATGTGACTGAGCGTGACATATTTGATATAAAAAAAAAAAAAAAAAGGGAAATATATCAGTATTTGGATGTGCAAATCTAGTAGATATACTCCAAACACAAATACAATTTGACAAGTGTGTATTCTTTTCTTTTTCATTAAAATAATAGTTTGTGGTTTGCAACTTGGCAAAATATGAAAAAAACCAAGAGAAAAAGTATTTTCTTCCCATCTTTCGAGCCTTTTACTGCTTCTTGCCACTTGCTTGAGGATAAAATGTCCATAAGCATTCACTTCCATCAGATTTCACTTCATCCCCACACTTTCCTCCATCTCTTCTTCACTGTCCCTCTCCTCCTCGTCTCTCTTTCAAGCCTTGCAGCTTGACATTTCGCCGCGCTCTCAAGGGAACGACTGCTCGAAATGGAGTTAGTGGGAGAGCGCCACTGTAAATTCCAGGAGGCCGCATGTAATGTGTCTTAAACGGAGATGGACAGCCCAGGTTTCAAGGAGCTGAAGAATAAGAAGGAGGCCAAAAAAAATGAAAAAAAAAAAAAAGAAACGGGGAGATAGATTGAGAGCAGGGGAAAGAGGTGGTGTCTAGATAGATAATAGAATAATGCTGTGTTTTGTCTGGGGAAGGGTGAGCAAACAGTAGCTACGCTGTCATTCACATCCTATATCTTTAGTGTCATCGCGAAGGGAGGAACTACAGCCCTATATGTCACAGGCCTGTATGTACTATTCTGTTGGGACTGTCTGCTGATAGCCAGGTTTGAAATAAAAAGAAGGATGGCTCTCATTGTAAATAAGTCAGACACATGGACTTCCAGAGAAGAGCTGTCTTTTCACTGAAAGGGGGAAATAATTTTACAAAGACATACAGTACCCCTGGTTTTCCTTGCGCCTTCTCCTGCCTTTACTGCAAAACCTTATCTTGGCACAGACAATGATGGCTAACAAAGGCCTCCTTTATGAAATCGTTCATATTTCAGTTGAGGTCTTTCTCCTGTCCTGAGAGGTGATTGATGCATCAGTCCAGGACCAGTGTCTTATTTACACAGTTGAGTGGGGGCAATCTCAGGCCTGAAAGATAAACCTAATGAGCTTCTTTGTGTAAGGGTGCAAATGAGAGACACCATCCTCCCACCCCTCCCTCTCCTGCTCCATCCAAAGGGACAGTCTGGGTGATTAGGCCTTTAAATTATGCTCAAGGGCAAAGCCCAGATTTGCATCTGAGAGGTGTGTGTGCGAGAGGGCGTGTGTGCCTTCTCAAATATGGTGCAAAGAGGCAGACAGGGAGGCAGGTGAAGGGCAGGCGGCAGAAGATGCTCGAGGGTTGTTTGTGGAAAGTGATGGTCGGTGAAAACTGAGTGTCAGGGATCCAGAATTTACCCATCTCCAACAACAAACTTGAGTTCCTGCACGTAGGAGATGAGTTCAGATGTGTGTGTCAAAGGTATGACACACACACAAACACACACATTGTCATTTTGTCCTTTGTCTGTGGGGTAACTTTCTCCCTAATGACTTTCATTTTGGGGAGAATTTCATTTGCCCCTAAACCCTAAATACTACCCATCACTAGCTGTCAGATTTCTCATCCCCCCCCTTTTTTCCTGCAGCTAAACTGCGAGGAAGGCAGGTTAATTGCTGTCACTCTCAAGTTGGACCACTGCCTACTTCTCGTGTAAGCGACAGGGGTAAAGCCTAGAAGTGAGATGGCACCTTGGTGCACTTATTGTAATTTATGTCAAAATGCTGCAGTCATTTAAATGGGGTTAGATCGTTTGCATATTGCTGCATCATGTGCCTCAGGAGAACCCTAAAGTGAATACTCAACCAGTTTACCAAATTTCAACATGTTTTTTTCTCTGACATGATCGCAATATGCGGGGGGGATTTTGTGAAAAAATAAACAAATATTTGTTGGGAAAAACAAGCAAAGAAAACATAGTATGCCAAAAATGTAAGTCCTTCGAGTCAAAGTTGAGTTTAATATAGAAACCCTAAAAATGACTGCTACTCTTTAATGGCAAAGAACTGTCTGTACAGCAGACATGGGCTGGTTTAAAGTATCAAGGTACACCAAGAGTTTAGAAAGTTTCCAAAACGCTTATTCTTTCTATCCTACTGCTTACATGATTTGAAGCTTTTTTTTATTAAGCTGTCATAAAAAAGTGCAGGAGATATTTTTTGGGCTTTAAGGAGTGAGTTGTAATGTAGCACTGCCCTCCCCTCAAAGGTTGCTGGTTAGCTAGCTACAGAAAATCTTTTATACTTTATTGAAAAAAAACAAAGAAAAAAAAACAAAACAGTTTTAATAATGCAAACTAAATAAACATTGCACATTCGTTCTAAAAAGTCACTATTAAACAGCCAACTGCTCAGCAAATTGGCTACCCAACTAATTAACTAGCTAATATCAACTTGTTATGCTTATTGAGATACAACTCATGCCTGCTACAGAGAGCAGAATAGAACTTAAGTTGCAAAAATAAAGTATTAACTTGGTCTTGAGCTGTAAAGACAAACACTTAAATATGTATCTAATTTTATCACAGTAGAAAGTAGGCCAGTAAGTTTGCATCATAAGTAAATTATTAAATTTGTGTTTTCAAAATGATTATAGCATATACAAATGACTGGTCGTCATGGTAATGCAACAATCTAAATATAGCTGGAATATTTGGACAGCACATGGTATTTAATAGTTACCTGCACCGTCCAAATTTGTCTGCTTTTATTTTGAGGCAAAACTGCAGCTCATACACAAATGAATATTTTTTCCTGTCAAATTCATAATTAATTTGGTAATCTGGGGTGTTCACCAACCTTTGACAGTATGTGGACATTAAAAATGTGTTCATGTGTTCTGGAGCACCACAATAAGTGTCCCGTTTGTGTCTCAACCTTAACTCTGTTCATTTCAGATCAAAACGGACTTAACATCTTTATCTCTCACTTTTAGCATAACTGCAAACACACTTCAAGTTCTTCAAAGTAAAGGCAATTTCAGATACTTTTATTTTTTTTAAATTACAATAATTGGTGCAAATGTATTAAAACCAATGTTCTTTGAACATAAATTAAGATTTATGTTTCTAGTGGGCTAAATATCATACGTATCTTCTCAATTTTCAAAATAATTTACAATAGCCTATAGTTTTTGTAAGTGGTAAATTGAATGTTAGATGTTCACACGTTAAATTAGGCCCATCCGTTTATAAATGTTTTAAATTATATTAAATATTAAAATGTTTAGGAAGTGTTTCCTAAATATTTAGATTTTTTTTCTCATTTCCAAATTCATTTTACAAAACACTATTGGTAAATATTTGTTAATTACAGAGAGTAATTTCAGAACATAAAAGGTGTTCTGAAGTTACAAGGCAATCTGTACACAGGATCCAGAATACATGATACATTTCAAAATTAAAGTTCAGTTTAATTCTGATACCTAATTTAAGTATAGTTTTTCAACTTGAACTTGTCTGTCAAAGACTTCATATTTGGAAAATATGTGTTGAATTTTTGTTCTTTGTTGTTCTTTTATGAGAGTATAACAGAGCCATGCATTTCTGTGTAATATTTGCTGTATTTTTATCAACTTGTCAGCTTAAAAATGTATTACTATATTCAGTGAATGTTTAATCTATATTTTTTACTCCAGTCTCAAACTATAATAGCAAATATATGGCATAGATGACATTATGATTGCTGTAGTAATCAACATGGCATTTCATTTTAACAACACGGGGAACAACAGTTACCATGTGATGCACCAATATTTTAACTTTATTGTGGAACAGAATGTGAAATTATAGGATTTTTACTGAAGAATCTCATACCATTCCTTGCTTGTTTTGCGGCAATTTAGCTCTAGCAGTCTGGCTAAAATAACTAACATGACAGTAATGGATTAGCCGGGACTTCCTCATGCTCCAAATATCAATATACTTCCTATGGAAGTGAGCCAATTTAGAAGGGGCAGCAGTCCTGAGCACTGGCTCATCAATCCCACTGATAACCCTGGCAGGATTAAGTCTACAGACCACTGTAATCAACTAACTGGCTCATTATGGTACATTAAGGTATGGATTCAAAGATCAATGCATTTCTTGCATGTACACACATACCAGGATCACACATTAAATTGCAATACTGATTACACAGCCAATGACAAATTCATTGGTAAGATGAGCTCAGCAGATTTTTCTTCTTTTTTTTACAACAGAGATTTTACAGTGAGCGTTTTGCATAGTAATTACAGCTGTGTAACATTCATCATTGGCTCTGATACATATCTGCAGCTGGCAAATTGCAATCAGATACAGTAGGTATCTAATCTGTGATCTCAAATCAAATTAGGTCTATTTGGACAACCTTGGGGACGTGGTGATGAAACCCTGACAGAAATTAGGGGCCGGAAATTTAATTGTGACGATGGTTATTAGCAAGATGGGAGGATTACAGACTACTGGGCGTTGATCTGCAAAAAAATAGGAAGAAGCTATATATTATGTTGGATGGAATAAAAATGTATCTCTTGTACTTGGCAGAGGAGAGTTTAACCTGTATTTTGAATAAAAACAAAGTGTGTGTGGAACTTCTGTACTCTAAAAGCCTTTGGCCGAATCTAAGGTGACGAGACCTTAAGATGCCACTTTTCTAATTATAGCTGCAGGTGATATTTTGGGGCTGCTAGGTAATGGCAGAACCCATAGGGACAGTAGAGAATTCATCAGTGCTTATTATTAATCATCCCCCAGCAGTGTGATGAGAGACTGAAGCTCCTATACCCACTGGACCACTCAATGTCATTCTAAATATGGGCAGAAAATTAAACCCTCACAGCAAACGTGAATAGGGTTCTTTTTGATGTCCAAATATATATGTTCACATTATAAATACAAAAGGAGCATTCCTTATAGATAACCCATCCTGCAATCTGTGTGAAATACATTCTTCTCATAAAAACAACCGCAAAACACCACTTCTGAGACGGGGGAAGCATAATTTATAAATTGAAAAAGTTATTTTTATTCTTCGTTAAAATATGGCCTCTCTTCGAAGTGTTGCAGAGTGTAACTCGGCGAAGGAAGTGTGTGTTAAGTTAGCAGTGCAGGGCCCCTGTTTTAAAAAAGCCTCCAGAGACCTGTTAGCTGGACTGCTCATTTCAATGTGTCTGTCTCAGGGTTGAGAGAAGACTCGGGCTGGCTCCTTTACAAGCCACGCACTGTCATTCACCCGCGAACCCCACCCACCCAATAGCAAAAGTGTCAAGTTTTAACAAGACATGTTAAGCTCACACCACTTTTTATTTTTATTTCATTGGTTTTATTTTCCATTTAGAGATCCACTAATCCATTGGCAATGGATAGAAAATGTCCAGTTTGCTCCTGATCATCAATGACCTGTGATCAGAAGATCAAATCCAGAAAAGTCTGATTATTTTTTGGTCATTTCATGCATCACAGCTGTAATCTCCCACTTGTTTGGTATTCAAACACAAAAATAAACCATCAATTAGTTCCTATATTTGGGATTAAGTTTAGCATAAGTTAAATAAAACTTAGAAAAATGTGATTTGATGCAAAAAACACACAACAAAAGTCATACTTTTCCTGGCTAATGCTAATGTCTGGTTTTCTTTGAGCTTCAATTGACAGACTCAGATTTTAAAATGATATTTTTTCAAGACTATAATGCATAAAATTGATCTTAATCTTAAGACCAGAAATCGGTCTTGGCTAGGAAAAAGTCTGATCAGTGCACTTCTATTTCCACGAGGACTATTTCATTTCAGTGTGATGTTTTGTATATTTTCGGTCAGACTTGGTCATTTATAACTTCAAAGGTTATAAAAAAGGCCCACAAAGATTTTAACATTAGAGATACAAATCCAGCATTAGTAAATCAATTTAAACAGACATTGTAAGCCCAAAATTCGATAAAGCTTAAAAAAACTGACAGATTGTCTCTAGAAAACTATTTTTAAAGATACACCAGAATCAGAATCGCCTATCTTTTTTTTCTTCGCTTATGTCTTCCAGCACTTTAAAAAAGATCTGATTGGGTCAGGATCTATAAGTCGGACGTCAAAGACAATCAGGTATCATATTTCCTTCTCTATTTTAAAGTTGAAACAATTGCTGCAGAATTTATAAGACCAAACACCAACAAAAGTGAAAGATAAAACTTTTGTCTAAGAAACTATTATGTGAATGTTCTGAGAAGCAGCATGCATTGCAAGTTTCCACTGATGTGTGTGGTAAAAGTAGTAAGGACTGAGGCAATGATGCAACCACCAGAACGATTTCTGGTATTCTGCTGTGGATGGATAACCACAGTAGGGATCAAGAGGATTGTGCTATACCAAATGTACACACACAATCCCAGACGCATCGGCATCTATTGTACTCTCCTGACTGATCTGACCACGGGGGTTCAGCTGCTTTCAAAAACACACACACACATGCACATAAATATGCTTGATGGAAACTCTCATCAGGCCAAAAGGACAGCACGCATCATTACAAACCTGCGGCGTCGCTCCTATCCCCCTCACCCGATCCAACCCGAAGCATGGCGCTCTGACCTAATCTCCCATTGCTCTTTTGGCAAACTGTCAAAGCCATCATTCACCGTGAAAAGACACGAGAGACACTTGACTCCTTTACTCTGCTGGCGACTGACTTTCACAACTCCTGCCCCCCAACCACCACCTCTAACACACACCCCCTGAAGCTCTTTCACCCCGCAACTTGCTCAGACTGAGACGAATACGACAAGACAAAGCTTTGAGAAGACAAATCCAAAGCGGACTTTGAAATATTTGTCACAAAAATAAATGTCAGTTGCATTGTAAATGACTTCTAGTAGCAGAAAAGTGTGCATGCAAATGTAATTTTCAAGTGTCCCATTAAAGGGTTTATCATGTTTATGTGGCGAGTTAGGAGGCCCTCTGGTGGATACAGTGCAGCCATGACATACACACCCATTGTACACTTCCCCACTGCCCAAACTGGACTGTACAAAACCCAAGCACACATTCTTTCACTCTCTCTCTCTCTTACTTCTGTGCGCACACACACATGCACACGCACGCATTCTTTGCAGACCTTCAGCTACGTGGCCTGAAACAACTTCTATATATGAATTAGCTCCACTACAAACACAATAAAGTCCTTTTGAGAAGTCACAAGAATTCCTTTCCGGCATCCACAAGCAAAACATGTCAACAAACTGACGAGAGAAAGTTTACCAACTGCGCAAACAGCTTGTTATATAAACACTGCCGCCTTCCATAGTCTAAGAAAACACACAAAACAATATAATAAGTCATTTTGTTTCCTGCCTATATGTAGAACGCCCCAGTGCCGCCTGAGCAGAGAGAGCAAAGCAGAGAGTAGAGAGGGGGGAGAGCACAGCAGAGTGGGAGTGAGAGACGGGAGAAGAGACGGGGGAGAAACACAACTTACCTGCTGTTGTTGCAGATGCAGCAGCTCGACTGTGCTTACTTCGCTGCTTGTGTCACCAGCGCTTGATCTCCCATCTCTACTGCCAGCCTCTAATTGGCTGCTGCTTAGGGTGCTCATTCCATTTTGACTCATTGAACTGTTGCTTATTGTCTCTGTGGCCGACTCCTGCATCATCATGATTTAAAACCTAGAAGTGATTAAGAGGCACCGGTTAGGGCTCTTCTCGTTACAATTCCCCCCCTGTCTTTTTTTTTTCTATTTTCCCCCTTTCCGATTTTTTTTCCCTCCTCTTTTCTTTTCTTTGCACGCGTCCATTATCAAGCCCTCGGTCCCCCTTTGCAAATTAAAGCATTTAAAGAAGAGGGAGGGGTATGGGGGGCTGCAGGAGGAGCAATTATGCATTCATTGTGTAAATGAAGCAATACAAAGACATGCATGTCCTGGTCTTTTCTAAAAATTGAAAGGGCTTCTAAATATGTAAAATGTTTACATTCAGTAAAATTTCTAAAAATTGAAGCATCTTATTTTATCGTTGCTGAACTTAACTTAGAAAACGTAGTTTCCTTATGAAAATATGCTCAATTCTTAGTATCTGTTTTATCTATAAAAATGGAGAGAGAGAAAAGGAAAAAGCAGGATCTAAAACACACTTTTTGATCAATTTGAAAGAAGTAGCCTAATGATGCAAAGCTAATCATGCTAAATTAAAATTTGGGAGTGGGGGCAGTATGAAGAGGAGGAACCAAATCACATGGTGCAGCCCTGGTGATGAACACTGTAATGGGTTTGTCATCCCTGCTCTCGCTAAATAAAATCTGCCTTGCAGGCTTCCATAGAGAAAGGATGCTCATATTTCATTTATTGGCCCATTTTTCCCCCATTCTTTTTTCTTTAATCAAACCTTACACCGCTGTTTACTCTATGACATTTATTTTAAAATCCACCACTGCTCAGAATGACATTTAGCTATATAAATAATAAACTGCTGTAGCTGTAACTTAAAAACAGTGTAAATAAAAGAAGAAACAAAAAAAATCCTCAAAGTTAAATTTGATATCTTTTACACGGAAAACTGAAACCACAAAATGAGAACGTAATCTCACTAATAACTGTGCTAAAACAGCATAAATTATGCATAGAACCTCCTGTCTTTTTAGTAATAAATGTTTTATAATCATTCCCAACATTTAATGCTAAGTGCACTTGCCGTAAGAGAAAGGAGCTCCACTATCAGTCGACATTTTTACAATAAATGAAAGTCTCAGACACTTAACATAGTATAGCACACAATTTTACTATCTTTCCATTCAGAGCACCTTTTTTAATTTTAAACTACTATTTTTAAAAAATTTGCAAATTCTTCTTTAAATATAATACCAATGGGAAAAAGCTGCGTGTGTGCGAGTCAGTTATCCAACCGTGTGCATTCTCTAGCCTGTAAATACCATTTTAATAGAAGTGTGGACACGTCCTTGCGTGTGTTTGCATGTGCGTGTGCTTGTGTGTGTGTGTTTGACAAGGGGCAGATACAGGACAGGCCTTAAAGGATGTCCACAGCCAGGATAAACAGGATCTGCGGAGGGAGAACAAACAGGGGCTGAGCTATTACACAGAGCAGGGCGACAGCTGCCCGGGACACAAGTAAATAAGGGAAGAGGCCAGGACAAGGCGTGCTTGTGAACAAACAGGGCCCCTGTTTAACACCGAGCCGCTTACTGCTGATGGAGAAAGACGTGGTGAGAAAAGACAGAGATAGAAAAGACAGGAGGAGAAAAAGGAAGGAGAGGGTGAGGGGAGGTAGGATGGGGGGATAGGCGGATGACGGAGAGAGAGACAGTGGGAAGGAAAATAAGGGAGGTGGTGGCAGGGTAGAGAGGGTGGAGGGGGGGTTGGATTGGCACAATGTGACATCCAATCTGGTGATGAATCTCAGCATAAGAAACTCAAGGCTGCCGCCGAGATCAGCCGGCTAATAAGTATTCAAATTAGGCATAAATTTTACATGCCCAATGTTTAAAATATTCAGAGAAATACTGTCTGATTGCCTTTACTACCATTTTATGAACATTCTAATGGAGCTCGGATCTCTCAGTTTTTTTGTGCTTTCTTTCTTTCCTAGACCGACGAGGAATGTTATAAAAAAACTTGGAAGATATATGAGATGAGGAAATAAGGATTTTTAAAAACATCTGAATGCATGCAAACTGAGAAAAAAAAATTGCTGCTGGGATTTTTATTACTATTATTATGCGCTTACTCCAATATGAAAAGTTAATGTCCAGCAAAAGAACAATTCACATTTTGTGTAAGATTCTACAATCTTATCTCCTCACTCCAAAATAAAACGTCTGCGGTTTATGGCTAGCTGCCGCGTTCTGATAATGCAGATATATGCAAAACATATTCGCAGAGATCAGATGGTGCTTTAACCTTAATGACAGCGGTGAGATAAATTAATTAGCCATCAAAAGGCAGCATTCAAATCTGCCAATTAGAATGTCAATTAGGAACACAGCCGGACTGCGACTGCGGCGACGAGCGAGCTAACCGAGCCGCGGATCTGACTGTGGGGGTGATGGGACTGTCACACAATGCTCACGAGAGGCAGATAGTGACGATCCCCGGCACCTGAGGGTGTGACTGCGTGAGGCATGGAGCTGCGTTTGTTTCTGAGGGGGTACGTGCCCTGACCCCAGCTCAGACTGCACTGAACCAACTGGGTTGGAAAGACCCACAGAATCTCCCCCAGGTAAAAGAAATGTGTGTGGGCTGAAGCTGCCAACATGGCCTTACTAGGGATTTCCAGGGTTGATATTACCTGGGAATACTCCCCCTCTTATGGAGGGAAGAATATAAGGGACGGTGAGACTGAGGTAATTGGATGGCATCACTAGAGATGGACCAATCAATTGATCAGAAATGGGTGATTGATTGAGCCCGACTGGTGATAAGCAGCTTATATTGTGAAAAAAATTTCTTTTTTTTTAATTCATTGAATGTCTCATGATTAAAGGCGTCTCTTTAGATTTTCACTTTTAATAGTACTTTTAAATAATAATATAAAAAAATAGTCAAATATTCTGGAAAAATGCTTTGTATAAATCAAGATAATATTGTAATTATTTTCCTTTTTCTTTTTTTTACCATTTTTAATTGTTGTAGACGTATTATACCCACACCCACTCAGACATGGCAGTAACACGTACAGCAATGAAACAGATTTAAAACAGATTTTTAAGGCCCAATATTCTACAAAAACTACTTGAGTGCAACCTGTGGTGAGATTCTATAGCTGCTTGTGCTGAAGAAGTGAGATAAGATTGAAATGCTTTTTTAGGATATAATGCAGTTCTTAGATCAAGAGATATATGCTTGGATGCATAAAAAAACCCTAAGTAATATAGTAATTGCTTAATTTTCAACAAAAATAGCTGCAGTAGATGCCTAAACAACAAAAGAAATCAATACTGGTGATGAAAATCATTATTGGTGCAAATCTTGATCTCCTCTCTAAATCTGCTGATGTTACAAACCACTGCTGCCTTTGATGTGTCCTGATGAGGTCCACTGTGAAGCCTCAAATTAGCTTCAACAAATATTTCCTCTTGGATCTTGAAAACTAATCTGCTCCATCACAATCCGAGAAAGACGTCCCGGGCAAGGCGTTTGGCTCCGAAATTGGGAGAAATTCTATCGTTTTCCTTTAAGAAGTGACACAACAAAGGTTTAGTGAAAATTGAGCCTTTACTCCCACACACACACACACACACCTATCATTAAAGGGTAGAAGAAGCGGCGCTCCATCTTTGTTTGCGAGCTCTAAAAGCCCTTAATGTAGCCTCATTACCTGACCTGTCTCCTGCTCTATCATGTGCCGTAAACACACACCGTGACACTGACCATCCATCTAGAGGGGAGAGCGCAGCTGTCTGCTCCGAGAACACTGAGGAATTTACCGTGATGCAGTGTTAACACACTGCTGCCCTGACACCGGTTTCATCTCCGAGACATCCGTTTTTGGTGTGACGACACTCTCCGTTTGCTCATTCTATATGCATGAGTTGCAAAAAAATATTTTCATCAGAGAGGCAGGACAGGAAGAAAAAAAAAAGAAAGAAAAAAGAACAAAAAGTGACCGGTAAACCTGTGATCCCAGACGTGCGTTCGTTATCAGCTCACATTTCAGGTGGCTGCCGGGATCTCTTGTTGGATTTGAGAGATCAAAATAACAAGAAAAGGAAAAATAATAATAGAAATTACATTTCACAGTCTGGTGACTCCCCTCAGTTCTCTGATCAAGGCGAGATATGGTTATCATTTGAAATAATCACTGATTCTGTGCTTGAGTGAAATTAATTCATCATTGCCATAAGTTACTGTGCGTGCAATATAAAGAAGTAGCTGTGCAAGGGCAAGAGCTCACATATTTAATACTTGAGATTGCTTAATAAATCAAAATGCCACGCATTGTGCTGACAAGAAGAGTTGAGAAAGGCAAAAAATTGAATTTGGAACAGCTTGAAACTTTAAAAAAAAAAAAAAAAGGCAACACATTCAACAAAATTTGATTTTGACTGTTTGTTTGTGTCGTTTATTCGTTGATTTTTGCAACAAGCTGTCACGGGATCCAAAATCTAATCCTTTTACGCTTAGAGTGAGGAGTAAGAATGGAAAAATGAGGAGTTCTAGTTAAAAAAAAAAAAAAAAGAAAAAACATACCCTCGGATTAAGCAAGGCAAAGTCAGGCTGCTACACCTTAGAATTAAAAGCTTCCTTTTTGGCGCTAAAGGACCACATAAAGGAGCATTAATGACTACTTCTTATAAACCTGTGTACGGTAATGGTTTCTGCTCACAGATAGAGGAATTTCAAAAGTGCTTCACCGGTGAATAAAGATTACTTTGGAGGGTGGGGATTGGAGGGGAAGAAAGAAAAGGGCTGAAGAAATCATATTTACAAAATCTGAAGTGGGGGCCAAATGAAAAGCGATGAATGTGAATAATGGACTTTGCTTTTTTTTTTTTTTTTTAACGCCGGATTAACATTATTCAAAGCAACAGAATCAAATGTGGTTATCTCCTGTCCAATGAGCCCTGCATTGAGAAAAAACCACAGTCATATTTCAATTCTTCATTTGAGCCCCAACAATAAATCGTAGTTCTGTGATAGGAGACATTCAGTGAAGAATGTTCAGAACTTAATTCTCCTCTATTTACAATGAGGAGATGAGACGGAATAAGATAAAAGGCGGACTATTTGCCAGAGTGTGGAAGTGTCCCTGAATGAATGTGCGGGGATGTGTCGGAGTCGGCGTTCCGAGGAGAACAGAGCGAGGGGAGAAAAGTGACAAAGACAACCGGAGGAAAGAGTATAAACTGCGTGTTCAATTGTACGGGCTGCACAATGTTCCTTTTATGATCAAATGCAAGAAGAATTCGTGGATCATATGCACGATACTGTTTTAAAGGAAAATGTATATTCAATAGATACGGCTATGTCACAAAAGGCACATTTGAGGAAAAGCAAGAATACACAAAAAGCAATTTTTCAATTGATCGATATTGACCAATTATTCACTTGATTTGATCTGATTGGCCATCACCTGATAAAGTCTTTTTTTTCCTTTTTTTTTTATTAAATACATCCAAAATGCAAGCTCCCATCATTTTCAGTCTGAAAACACACAACGTGAATGTGACTGGTTAGCAACTGAAAAATCTGAATTTCTTTTCAAATCACTGAATGCCTCACAATTAAGAATCATGCAGTTTTCCGTGTATGAATGTAATTGGCTGGTCAGACCTCAAAGAAAAAGAAAAATTGGCAGCAGCCAGGAAAATCTGATCGGTGCAAAAATATTAGATAAAAATAAAAAATAAAAAATGTTATGTGACTTCGTGTGCAGCAGAAACGGGCATGCTGCAGATAACACCCCTAACAGAAAAAGAAAAAGAGGAGGAGAGAGAATAGTTGCTTTCTCGCATTTAGGCTCATCCCATATCATTTACATGTCCCCCCCCCGTCAGACGCCACGTTCTGCTGAGGCAGGAGATGGCTGAGCAAGACTGTGACGAAGGCCGATCCGTCTGCTCTCATTTGCATATTTGCCAATTCTGTTAATTAACTCGGCCCACCTAATCAGGGCTAATTGACCTATAAAGAGGAGAGGCCTCATTGTCTCATCCAATCATCTTTATCAGGAGTAGAGGAGGTTGCACTTGTGAATGCGCGGCACTTCCGACCTAACTGTATTTATAGACCTCACGTGTGGGAAGTATTGCGCTGAGAAAAGATGTTTTCTTTTTCTTTTCTTTTTTTTTTATTCTGCGAGTGATCACAACTGAGCTGCTTTGACGCGGAACAAGACCTGGATAACAAAAAGACGCGAATGGACAAATTCCCTTCTGGGAAGAGAGCAGAGAAAAATCAGAGGAGGTAATGACAGCTGGATCGGTTTGACTCTCCGGTCCCCGTTTTTTTTTTCCACAGCGGGGCAGATCCAGCGGACGGCTCCAGCTACAGAGACATAGCTCATTGTGACGTTTCCAGTTATTTCTGGTTGATTAGGGCCATTATGTCTCAGGCTCTGATTTATGTTGTCATTCCCTCTCAGCAGTCCTGCATCGATAGATCTTAATGAATTGGTAAATAAGGGCGAAGATTGCACCTGACAACACCTCAACATTCCTCATTCATACCAGACAAGATTTATGTAACCAATTAGAAGCATAAAAAGCAGGACGGGGGGGTAATTCAGGAGAAAAAAAATTGAATAATCTTTCTTTTGGAAATTGCAAACAGATAATGAGGACTCTTTAACCTCGGATAAGTCGTACGTTTCACATGAAAGGTTCAAAGATTTTTTTTCTTTTTTAAATTGGAAAAAGAAGACTCACACTTGCTTATTGTAATTTATAACCAAATAACAAAAATATGTTTGTTTTTTTTTAAAAGATTGATAAATAAAGATGATCATGCTTCATCAAACGCCTATAAATGCAAATGTTAAGCTAAAATAAAGAAAGTAAAAACAAAGGCATTGCATCAGTGAACAGGTGTGTGAGGTCAACGTTTCGCAGTTCACTGATTAAAACAGTCATTTGCATTTTCTAATCAAGCAATGTTTAAATTTTTTTGATTCCTCTAAAACGTGTCTCTGGAAATCCTTTCACTGACAAATAAAAGCCCGCTTTGTAATCAAAAAAATAAAAAGAATTGATAAAAGTGCTGATCATCAATAGTCGAGCGACAGGACAGGAAGACCCATAGGGCAAGAGTGAACAGAGGTGGAAAATTAAAGCGGAGTGATACGGCTCCTTTTCTAGCCTCCCTCCCTTGAAGCACATGCAAATGAGAACGTGCTGCTTAACTGCATCATTTATGTGGATAATAGCGGCATCATCATTACTGGGGGAACTCAAATTAAATTACATCACAATTAGCATAACAAAGTGATTGGTTAAACTTTCAAAACAAATAACGCGGCTCGGCTAATGAATGGTGTTAATTGGCCGGTGAGCGTTCTAAATAAAACACGGAGGTAAACATGTGTTTCAGTTAAACAAATTCAAAAATTCTGTTGTTTTGTTTCAAGGGGAAGAAAAACAACAAAAAGAGAAGATTTTATGAATACTGCCAGGGGGATTTGCAAGCTAAAATATAAAATGTGTAGCATTTAATTTTATTGTGCTAAAGAACCTATTATACGCCAGACTCTGGAGAACAATGTAAATTATCTGCCTTCAGAATGGAGTTTGGCCAATTCTCCGTGTGAGCTAATCACATAGCTCATTATGCATTAGGGTTTTAAATTATGAAGAAGAGTCCCTTTCGAATTCCTGCACAAAGCCCTATGAAATGTTAATAATATGCCCACAATAGCCCAATACTGAGCCTCGCTCACGCTCATCAATATTTAAGTAAACAAATGATCCCGCTCGCCTTTGATAAAGATAATTAGCGCTTCGACAATGATGAGTCTCGTGACCTCTCGCCTTTTCAAACTATACATCTCTTCTGAAGAGTTTAGATATTTTTTCCCCCCAAACAAGTCAAATTTTCAGCACTTTCAATTGTTATTTCTATCAATTTTAAAAATGCAAGTAATGCATCTGTCTTTTTTCTTTTTAGTTTATTGATCAGTGATTATCGTAGCAAAATCTGATTCAATACGAGTGCAGAGAGAGAGGGGAAAAAAAGTCACATTTACACAATCACACATCCACCTTGGTGAATGCACTCGCGCACACACGCACACACACACTTCAGCAATTCATCAGCACTAATTAAGCAGCAGATTAACAGAGCCCGCAGACTGAGGCTGAACAGCTCCACAGTGGGACGACCAACGTGGGGGGAAGGCAGCCCGGCAATAAAACACAGCCATTAAACACAGTCAAGAGCCTGGAGTCGACTACGGATGACAGAAGATTGATGGGTGGGTGACCGGACGGATACATGGATGGATTGATGAAGGGATGGACAGAGTGGAGTGTGCGTGGCATTTTTTTTTTTTTTTTTTTTTTTTTACCTGAAGAAGTTGAGGAGTGCCAGAGATCTTGACCGGACAACAGAGAGCTCGCCTCTGCCACCGGCGGCGAGGGGTGTCTCGCAGCGACGCCCGCAACTCGACTGGTGTCACCGTGTGAAGAGGCAACACTATCTGTGTCATCACTTCAGCCGTGTTTATGGGGGATAGCATCATAAACAAGCCGCCTCCCCCCCACCACCACCACCACCACCAACACCACCTCCCCGCCCCGGTTGCCCCCCACCCCGCAACACCACCTCTTGCTCCCTCGCTCTCTCTCCCGTCCTCTCGCCACCACACCGCCACTATGCCATTCATGCATACTTAAATCACCCTTGCCCTATTAAAAAAAGAAGGAAAGAAAGAGACTTTTGTGACAATTATTCTATCATTTCCAGTTGTCAGTGGGGCAATTACAGACAGGGGGCCCCTGAACAGGTCAGACATGCAGGCCCAAAAGAGGAGGCTCGACTTGGGAGAGAAGGAATAGAATGGGAGGGGGGAACGCAGAGGGTGTGTGTGCAGAGACGGTGGGTTCTTTCTCTCCACGTTGGATATAATTAGACTCATTTACCCAGCCTGCTGCTGATCAATTTTTGTATTTCCTGGAAAACTTCACTTGTTTTTCCATTCAAAAAAAAAAAATCTAATTCTTTTAATGTTTTTTTCCACGGTTCATTTTAGCAACCTTAATATTTGTTTTAATTCCCTCAATAAGTTAGAAAAAGAGAGAAAACAACTCTTAAATCCGTGCTTTCTAGGTGCAAGAGTGCACGTCCAGGTGCTCCCTGCATGTGGGTGGGTCCTGTGTGTGTGTGCGCACGCCAGAGAGAGTGTGTGAGCAGAGGTTCACATGTGGACTGCTTCGTCTCGTCAGTGGATGCTTGCCGGCTCTCTGCTCGCGTGCTCTCGCTGCTCCGATCATGCATCTGCTTTACTAAAGTGGAATAAAAAATACATATATATTTATATATATATGTATATATATATGAAAAATGTATTTCTTTCGCTCGCACATGTGGACTGGTATTTGAGACAGGGGCACGGAGACAGAAGCGGGGCTGGAGGGACGCTGCTAAGAGAGGTGCAATCTCCGCGAAGGTATGTGTCTCTGGCTTTATTCGGAGCTTTTCTTTTCAGTCCTGATTGTGCGTAGGTCAAAGTGTGTGTGTGTGTGTGTGTGTGTGTGCGTCTGCGGGTAAAGAATCTGAAAAGGATTAGTGAAAGCCTGAGCGTCAGTCCGAGTCCTACGCTGGGCTCGAGCAGAAAGTAAAGAGCACTTAAAAACAATTAGCAACATCACATCCGTGATTTCCAACCTGCACACTGTCACAAAGCACTCTAAGTACATGCCAAAATAGAGTCGCAAAGACGAAAATGACCTACCTTTTAAACAACGAGGGAGAAATCCACTCTCCTCGGTAAGAAGCATTTGAAGAAGTATTCTTAGAAACCTGACGGCAATACTGTGCCAAAAAACAAAACAAAAAGAAAAAAAAAAAAAGGAAAAAAAAAAACTGGAGAGACAGTCGCAGAAAACAGAATGAAAAGTGAGGGGGAAAAAAGAGGAAAAAAATGTAGAGAGGGCAACTAGCTGGCGCTTACTGTCAAAGACATCACCAGAGAAGTATTTACGGCCGTATTTACAGTAGTGCGCGGGGAGAGCACCTCTGCCTGGTCACGTCTGAGAGACAGTTGCCGTTTCAGCGCTGCCTAATTAAAACAAGTCAGGCAGCCCCGCTGGATTGTTTTGACGCCTGAGGACCAATAGTACACAAAAACCAGTGGCTTGATCGGGGGGGGGGGCAGGGGGCGGGGGGAGGAGGAGGAGGACAGGAGGGGGTGCTGGTGGAGGGATGGGGTGGGGTGGGGTGGTGGTGCGGGGGACGTGGCTTGTCGTGGGGAGCGGAGGAGAGGGGGTGGAGGGTGGCGAGAGTTGGCAAAGAAATAGTGAGAAGGAAAGAGGAGGAAGAGGAGGGAGGGATTGGTGGGGCGGGGGCTGTGGGTGGAGGAGGAGGTGGTGGGGGGTGTTCTGGAGGAATCTGAAAGGGGAGGGGAACTACAAAGGTTGAAAACTGCACAGGGAGACCACCACATGCAGCGTGCATGCAGTTTCTCCGAGACAAAATTCTAAAGTGACGCTTGAGACTTCCTTTGTCACAATGTAAGGACCACCGTCTGCATTTATGATGCCTTGATAGGCCTTTAAAAAAAAAGAAACTTTTTACTGACTATTAGAGAAAAAGGTAAGACATGGAATATTTCTAACATTAAATTTTTTTTTACAGTTCAAGAAATCAAAATGTGCTTTTAAAGACGTGCCACAACTTGATTTTGCAATCTAAACTGATTCACTAGAGTATGTTTCACAAGACCTTCCAAAGTGGACTCAAATGTGATGCACTGTCCCCCCCCCCACACACACACACACCCCACTGTAAACAATACACAACAGGCAATGAGACGGAACCTTTAGGGGCTAATGGTGTTTGTCGATTCTTTTGTCACTTTTTTTTCCCCTCTCTCCCCCTCTCTCTTGCATGCCACAGATGTTTTTCTTAGACGCTCCAACAGACAGGAATCCACTGGCAAGAAGAAAGCCCCGGTCTTCCCCACGAGAGCAAGAGTACAAAGCCCCCCAGTCTGCACACAGCAGATGCGGGGAAAGCTAGTCCATCTGCCACCAGCTTGCCGAGCCACATGGGCCTGAGAGCACTAATGCAAGTGGAGTGAGGTGGGGGGGGGTATTTATTTCTTTATCTCTATAGGTTTGGGGCATTTCTATAGAAGAAGAAAAAAGTTGGAAACAAATAAACTATGAGCAAATTCTGCTTTAAATGTATCATTGTATTTACACACAAATTCTTTTAAATATATATTACATGACTTATTTTTTTGGGCGTAAACAAAAAGCTACAATTAATCCCACTCTGATCAATTAATGATTATTACATGCTTAATAATTCTAGTTATACCACATATTTTTTAGAGTAACATATTTTGAGCAAACACTTAGTTTTGCCATCTCTGTTTTTTTCCCCCAACTGTAAAAATTAATAAATAACCAAGATATATTTTGCTTGCTTTTGTGCAAGAAGAGACACAGGAGCCTTTTCTCAGCCAGGTAATCAGTGCTACAAAGCAACAGGTGGGGAAGGGGAGAAGTGGGGGGATCGGGTCACTTCCGCAATTTCTCTGAAATCTCATTAAATAGTAGGAACACTGACATATCCTTGGTGCTGCTTGATACTGCTGACCAGCCCATGCCTACATGTGTTTAGCAGAAGTATAATACGGGTTAAGGACCACTCTGCCTCACAGCTCTGAGTTGTGCACTAGTATGTTTTAGCAGACTCTGAATGGTACATTATCTCTGCAGCTCTGCTGAGGCATATTTCAGCTGCACGATATTATTAAGAGCTGCAACACACACCAGAAGATGTAGTGTTTTCATTAGTGTCAAACGACGGAGCTCTAAGGCGGAGGCGATAAACACTAAACAATCGTGGCAGAGGAGGAGGCTGTAGTGCAGGGAATCAAAAGGGGCTAAAGAACTGCTGTTAATTGCTCTATGCATCAACATGATTCAAGTAATTTCTCCCATTTCTCTTTAAGCGCCAAAGGCTTGAGACGACAGAACTCCTCAGAAACATTTTGAGGGGTGGAGAAGGGATGGGAAAGGGGGGATTGTTATGCCCATTTCTTCATATTTCTGACAATTGTGTGCCTTCTCCCCTCAGGTGTTTATTCCCTCCATGACTCCTCTTCTGGGGGTTTCTGCTACCAAGGTCAGGGGATACAAGCAAGCCCACCAGCGCACTGATGAGGTGGCAGCAGAAAAACGGGGGAGAGAGACAGACATGTGGAGTGGGTACAGTGAGGAGGGTGGGGGTGGCAGCTGGTTACCAACCTTGGCAAGAGCAGCAGGAGCGTCATGACAACGGTAGCGGAAGATGTTGACTCCCATTTCATCTCAACAAAGCTATTTCAGCGGTTTGCACACAACCACTGCGACTTTTGAAGCCATTCATTTTCAATTGAGATTGTGACAAAGTGAATTGCTTTGGGGTAATTAGATACAGACAGGTAGAGTTGGTTTACCCGTCACTTCATCACACAAGATGGTGAGAATAATAACTTGAGAGTTGCAGCAATTGCTTGACATTAAACTGATTAATCTCCTGTACTGTGAGAATCAGGGATATTTCGAGTTGCACCAAGAAACTGGACAATGATTCAACTTAATTGGCTTTGACCAGTAGTTCTTTGGAAGCACAAATAACAATTTCCAGCACTGAATAAACCATACAACACTAGTAGGTTGTGATATCAAACGCTCTTCAGTGTGGTCACTGTTACAGAGTGAAGACTCAAATTTGGCCATTTTCCATAAGAGTGAGGTCTTTGAAGATGAAATCAGATGAAAGACTAAAGCTGTTGGAAAATATTTCCCAGATTTGCCTGCTGTTCATTCAGGCTGTCACAAAAGAATTGTTTTGTTTATCTATTATACAAATTTAAGAGTCAATTAAGAGTCTATTTTCTTTAGGAGTAAAGGATAAACCCGACAGTTAACAGCACCTTACAGCTAAGTCTTGTTGTATGATGCTATAACAATTAGTTGTCTTTGTGACGTCATCTCTGTTTCTTGAATGAATAATTAATTAGAATCCACAACAGGAAGGGTAGAAAATTACATGCTGAATAGTAGTTCTTAAAAAAAAACTAGGAATGAGTAAAATCAGTATCAGCTTAAAACACACAAAGCTTTAGCTTCCTGAAAAAAATTTAATTGGGCACAACATTCATGGCATCTCTAGTAATATTTAGTTTTCCCTTGTTGTTATTCTTTTGACTTCCCTCATCTCACATTAAATCTAATACTATTGTCACTTCGAAAGAAAGAAAATCCAATGTTTCAAAAAATAAAGAAACCCAAATGCATGAAATAAAGCATACCCCTATTCATTCTTTGTCAATCAAATGTTTCACAAGCACAACTCGTGATCTGTAAAGTCCAGCCCCCAAATACTACTACAACCAATAATAATAATAATAATAAGGCAAATAAGGCCTAATGGCTCAGAAGGGCTCTTTTAAAGTCCTGGGAAATGTTGATCACACAATATGTTGCTTATGGCCACAAAGCAGAGGCCATTACAGACCGGTGATTATATAAGTGGTTGGAAGGCAGCACCATTTTAATATACTGTACTTAAGCACCAGGGTATCCATGGCAACTTGCACTTTCACCGTGCATTCAGAAATCCCTAATGAAATGTCTATTAAGGGGATGATAATGACAGTGTCCAAATATATTTGCATATGTGTTTCAGTGGGAAAAGAGAGCACATAATGAAGGTAGATGGGTCCCTGATCACTGCCATGATAATTTTGTGTATTTTGGGGGGATTTTCTGGGGGGTGCGGAGGATATTTTCACTGTCAAAGTAATAAAAACCTTGGTCATCTCTTCTAAAGCTTGTAGAATTGATTGTTGTGGGTGAGAGTGTGAACTGAGGTTTTATTGCCTTCCTCTGGATATCTCCACATGTGACTTCCATTTGCGTCTTTGGCTGACTTCCAAACAGGACATCCCTGAGAGACTGTTTGTTTGACTCAATATCAATAGCCTTAGTAAGCAGCTGGGGGGAGTCAGTCTAACCAAGCCCAGCCTTGGCTTGCTATTGAAAATAAACCAGATTCTACCTTTGCTAGGCCCAGAAATATCAACACACGCTGCAAGGAACCGTGCCCAGCCCTCGGCAGCGGTCCGCCTGTGCCACTTGAAGGCTTAATGATACCTGCACCTCCCCTCCAGCTGCTTCTGCCGCCGCCGCTGCTGCTGCACACACAGACGGCAGGTGGGCGGGAATTAAAGTATACATTACAGCAGAAAAACAAAAGAGATTGAAATGACAGAAGTCAGGCAGTTCAAGCTGACCCGGCCTCTTGAAACGAAGGAGCTGGAATACGAGCGACAGACACTTCAGGTTAAATTGGCACTCCTGCATGCCTTTTATTTTTCTCACCACCACAACTGCCCTCAAAGCCAAACCCCTTCCTAAAAAAAAAAAAGACCTGCTTTTGTTCAAAAGCATATTTGAATTAAATGAGTTGCTGGAATCAAATCCTCAGCTGAGATGAATACATTTGTGCAAGCAAGAGCTGCTCACAGCAGTTTACCTGTTATATAGCAGACTGGAACTGGATGAAAGAGAGGAGCAACAAGAGCTAATGTTATTTGATAGTAGCTGAGATGTGATGTGGTAAGGATGGAAGCAGGCTTATTAAGTTCTAAAAGAAATTATACGCCATTTATAGATTTCTTATTTTGTGTGTGTGTGTGCGGGCGTGTGTGTGTGTGTGTGCGGTTGTGTGTGTGTGTTTGCCTCTAACACTAGGAAATTTTACGTTTGCAATATAACAGGGGAACAGCATTCAAATTCTACCCCTAACCTACTGGAGGCAGTATTGCACTCAAGCTTTAATTGCCTTTGAAACTGTATAGTGGCTGGCAAAACCATCAAACTTATTCAAGGGAGGTCAACGGATTGCGCTAAAGTTAAAAGACTTGGTTTGTGTAAGTAAACATGAATGGCATACTTTTACTACTTTATGCAATGTCATTATTTTTAAGGAATTAAATATATAGAACTGGTCATTTCAACATTTGGCAGTCAGTATCTGTGAAATTTGCTGGGCTTTATTCCAGACTGGATTTGTCAACTGTGGGAAAGTTTGTGTCAATTCATTTGACAAGGGGACATTTTGTATCCAGTCAAACAAACCAGTAGTTTGAAATTATTTTTCCATGTTCCTCTCATGTTTTACTGCCTGAAAATGTGGGTTTATGACTTCCATAAATAATATTTACCAGCAGGTGGCTTCTTAATGTTATTTTAGTATGATGACGGGTCAATCTGTTGTATTTCATAGGAGTTAGCTGTCCTTAACAGCGATCAGGACACGGGATTTAAGCATTCTTCTTGAATATCTATACAGCATTAAATAATTAACTACCAACTAAAACGAAAGCCAAAGTGATACGCAATGGTTTCATTAAATAGGTATGAAATGGTTTGTCGACGGGTCAGAAATTGAAGTAAGTTATGTTGAAATGGCAACATGTACAAAATGATGGTAAGAATGGGTAAAACAACTAAAAACCTGTATCCTAAGGTAACTGGATATATTCAAACCATGTCTGAATGTTTGAAAGAAATAGTCCCTAAAAAATGTTTGAGTGACTGATGCAAATGTTTTCCCTTGAATAACAACGACTGGGTGAGCATTTTAATTTCCACCACTGCTCTAGTATGTCATCAAGATTAAAAGGCATCCGGAAATGTGAGGTTTAATAGCCATTTCATGCTTTTAGGTTTCCTGTTTGGGATGAATCTGAACCCAGTTTATGACAATGATCTGTAGCAGCCTCGGCTCTGCCAAAAAGATTATCATTCCCAGAACCACAAAGCTACACAGTTGACTGACGGAGAGGCAGGCTTCACTGGCAGTCAAAAGAGCACAACACCTGTATATGCAATGCAACAACTGCTACCTAACATCCATGGAATCCAAGAAGCAGTGAAAAAATGCTTGCATTTTATGGGGCATAAAGAAAAGCAATGATTAACACCAACTTTCACAATGCTGAATTTATGCGGAGTTATCTCCAAAAGTTCGGAACAAGGACGTTAGGGTCCAAGTCTTGCTCATTTACCTATTTACGTAGCAGTAATTCAGTCATGAGTAAAAGCCCTTTATTTAACTAGATACCAATTATACCTAACAAAAGAAAAAAAAAGTTTGGATAAAATTAATTTAGAAAAGTTGTTCCTAGGTAAGAATAATAAAGTCATTAGATGGAAAATTCAAACTCTCATATTCTCCTCACCACAGCTAATTCAGATCTAATTTTTACTAGCCACTAATTTAAGGGTGATGGGTGGGGAATAGGAATTACATCTGGAGGTAATTGAATGTGTGGAACAGAGCCCAGTGGAGGCTGAAATACCCCCAAGTCACCTCCACCACCACCACCACTCCACTCCCCTCTCGTATACATACACATACACACAGACACGAAAAGGAGCAAGGCAGACAAGACATAGAGGAGGAACTATTTAGGTGAGTGGGACTTCCTGAGAAGTGAAACGACACTTTCCACAAAGATGTTTTCATTGTGCTGTCACCAGACACAGGCTGGAGAGGATATACAGTCAGTGCAGCAAGGCTCAGGCAGGGAGACCGACAGAAACACTGATAAATGAGAGAGGGAGTGAGAATCTTAGATGGTGCAGCCTTCTCCAGACAGCTGTGCCGGATCAGGATTTAATAAATAGATAAATATGTGCAGTTTAGGAAAGGTTGGGGGTTAATTTGGACTTCACAGTTGGGCCTGCTGTAAAAGCTTAGACTTTATGAGGAGGTCTCCTTCTCAAGTGACCAGCTACATCTGGGCAGGCCAATTGTGCGCCCTAATAAATGGCACAGTTTTTTTAATGATCTGCAGTTTCAAAGCTTTGAGTAAAGAGTAACCAGCTGCACTGGTTTCACTGTACCCATGCAAACTTAGCTGCCATTTAAAAAGGTCAAATGGCGTCGTTTCCATTTTCCGAAAACAAAAACAATACAGGATGTTAGGTTTTTTTTCCCGCTGGAATTGTATTTGAATGAAATATCCTCTGTGTTTCTTAAGTAATGAACAAATTTTAGACTTTTCTTTAGTTACAAACCAATTAAATGAACTTTTGAAACTTGAAACTTTGAGACTATTTTGAAATTATCCACAATTAAGAAATTAACTGGTGGAAGGTGAGCATGTAAAAATTAAAAGGAAAACACATTAGAAGCAAATGAATAAAATGTTTTTATGGCAAAATGGGCATAATATTTAGTGTTTTTAATTTTACAGTTAGTACCGCTCTTACTAAAATTTTGTGATCAGACAAGTCCACTTTTCCACTTTAATTCTTTTTTACATTAATTTTATTTATTTATTTTTCAAAATTCATACTCCTTTTACATTATTTGACTCTCTGAGAAACCCCTGTCTCATTTCTTGTCAAAGCCATTTTATAATTAAGTGAAAAAAACATACAATCTAAATTTACCATGATTATGAATACTTTTGGGCTCAACTGTATGTCTGAATGTTTCACAGCAAAGTTGTTCTATTTTATAGTATTTTTTATGAAACAACAAAGAAAGACTTATTTGGAAATATTTATTTAGAGGCTTCCGGCTCTTAGAATTTATTTTAAATGAGTAAAATCCTGTTTTACAGTAACTGCTCTCTTAAATATCGCCTAAAATCCATGATAGTAGGAGAAAGGAACCAGCAAAATATTTTTGCTCAAACAATTTAAAAAGAAGAAAAATCTTAACTGTCAAAAAATAACCTTTAACATTGTAGTGTGGTGTAAAAAGATGTATCTTGCTCTTTCAAGAAATAAGGTTGGTATTTGTAAGGATAAAAAGACTCACAGTGGTTATGTTTGAATAATTTTCTTGATTATATTGAATAGACTCCCTATAAAAATGTGAGAAAATAAAATTGCAAGTTTCGCTCCAAATACTCCCTGCAGGACGACATTAGCATGTAGAGAAACTTGTCTTGGTCTATTCCACACCTGAACCCCCTGCTCTTCACTTAAAACTCTTTGACATCCCTTCAACACTAAATGTGTTTTCCAAATGAAAATAAACGGAGTCCAACTGGTTTCAGGCAGTCATACTCTGGAATATGAGATCAAATAAAGGCTTCTGTGGCGGCTGAAAAGAAAAATGAAATGGCTTCAGAGGGGAGATGTACCAAGTAATAAAATTACTCCTTTATATCTTCCTAAACAGCATATGTTCCCTGGAGTGGGAGAAGGCCTCACTTTGGTCAAAGACAAGTATGCAAGTGGCAATTTTTTTTCCTCCGGGGAAGATTCCCCGATACACTTCTTCACACTTGGTGCACGGCAATTTTCTTGAAAACGAGAAACTATTTCGGCAACAAGTTAAGCGGAACTTTGGAAGTTTCACTTTGATGATGGGCTGCCCGCGCATCCTCATTGAAAGGTGTGTGCCATTAAACCGGAACAGCAAAGTTTATAAGCACATTGCTTTTCAGAGGAGTTCGAACTTGGCTGAAATGTTCACCTGAACAGTTGCATTTTCTTCTAATGCACACAGCTTACTTAGAGCTGACCACAATGTACCGCAAACACGGTAAATCCTTTTTGGGGTGGAAAAAAAATAATTCTCCGCTTAAAAATTGATTGACTAATCCAGTTATACAAGCAATGTCCTATTTGGCATTGGCGGAAACTAACTGCTTAAAATCATGCAATTGATTTGTATTATTTAAAAGCTGGTCACAATAATATTCAGATGGACTTTTTCACTATAGCAGAAAGGATGTATTAAAGGAAAATTTGCAATTGGAAAGAATACATTATAATTCATTATACAGGCGCTATTAAACCTTCAGTAAAAATGCTTTGGTACAAGAATCGAGCCACTTATCAGACCTACTCACTACCTTTAAAAGCTGTCCATGTTCAGTGCTCTGAGTGGCAAAAAAGCAATCGCTGATGACTTTAAAATAGGACTAGATGTACAATTTAGCAAACTAAAATGGTGCACAAGGAATTTTAAGAATCAAAGCTCATATCTGTTCAAAATGAATAGAATCAAAGGAGAGTCAAGATGATTGTAGCTGATTTTTATTTTTTTTTTTTAAAAGAGCTCTGTAAATATATATTTTTTTAAATTAGTGGAACGACTCGACTTGACATCTTGTGAAAGTATTCACATCCTTGAATATTTACACATTTTGACACATTAAACCACAAGCAACAGTGTATATTATTTATATTAACAAAAAAAAAAGAACAGAAAGCTTGATGAAATATTGCCTTGCACATAAATAGTCAGATCGTTTTATGTATTTATTTTTAAATTTTTTTCAAAAATAGCTTGCCCTGTATTTAGCATCTGCGCATCACATTGCTACCACCGTGTTCCACCATGGGGATGGAGTATTCAGGATGATGTCTATTGTTTATCCAATGAAAATTAAAAAAAAGATTTCCATAAGTAATCAGCTGATTCTATTCAAGTACAGATGTAAGACAGAGTTTTGGATTTTAATCTGCAAAAACATTTGAAAATCGTGCCATCCTTTAATTTGATTTGGCTCATCACATCAAATTTAATTAAAATACACAGAATTTTGTGGCTTAACTGGGACAAAAAGGATAAGAATTAAAATCTATACAACAAAAATGCACATTATAATGCAATACAGGTTTAGTGCAAAGAAATGCACAGGGTTTATAGATATTCTTGAGCATTTTTCCAAAACTTTATTCATTCATTTCCTTTGAGTTCTCATAGAGTGATACAACAAACTGAACCAATTGCTTCCAGATGTAGGCAGATGTCTCCATCTCCATTTGTTTTATGGAGTTTTGGCATATAATTAAGCAGCTTATGCCAGGCTGATGATGTTTGCACTGACTATGAATTCATTTCTGGCATGAATGTAATACGGTAGTTCTTTCCTCGCTGACAAACTGCTAGATTATTGTTTACAAACATTCCCAAGTAAAGAGCAGACTCATTACAGTTCTCTTGACACTACGCTCTGAAAATAGCAAACTGAGCATGCGTCTGCGGTTTACACTTGTCAAGCCAGATGACTTTTAATTTATGAAGGAGGCACCCAATTAAAGTGTGAGGCAACAGTTTTCAGCATTTGGACAACTTAAAAAAAAACAAAAAAAACATCAAGTTTCTGGCAGCATCGTCTTGTTGTTGCCCTTTGTTTAAGCCTGCTGGGGTCCATTTTAGAAGACAAATAGTGAAATGTGTTTCTGACAGCTTAAAAGTACCCATCAGCTGCCTTTGAGACATCTCCCTGCACGTCCGTTCCCAAAAACCTCCCCAAACAAACACGAAGCTCTACTTCAAATACATAGCAGGGCTATTAGGTAATCCTCTCCTTTGTTCATTCTCTCTGAGCCTCAGTGACTAACCTCAATTTCTCCTCGTTCCACCTCTTCTTGCCTTGGAGCTGACACAAGCATAGAAGTGCCCCCCACCCCGAATTGAGTGGCTCGGAAATGCACATATGTTGTCTTATGTTTTTGGGGCGAGGGGCTGAAGCTTTTTTGAACTAAAGTTGCTTAAAAGGTCAAAGAGAGGAAGAGGTTTGCAGAACAAGGTCTGTTTCAGATGGGACAAATCTGAGGTTTTCTTTCGGATATTCAATTTCCTGCGAGGTAACCTAGCATACTTACAGTAGTGTCTGAGCATGGAGAGAAAGTCTCCAGGGACTTAGGACTCATGTCTGTGAATTGTTGCACCCCCTCTTAGTCAACTGCTGCGTAGCTTGCATGTGTTGCTCCCATCTAAGCCTGGGAAATCAATCAATTGTCAAAGAAATACCTCTTATGCCAGATGTGGCACTTTGAAAAAAAAAAATATTAAAGTCCAGAGATTGCTTAAATGAAACATTTCTGAAAGGTTAAATTGTCTGCTTTGAAATTCAACTTTGGGTTTTATGCATTTCCTCAAAGTTAGTTAAATAAGTGTGTGAAAGTTTCAGCTTGAAATAAATCTGAACAATTTAAGGAGAATGAGAGACAAATGTTTCTCTAGCAGGTGACTTTTTCCTTTTGTTCTTTTTACAAGCCTTCAGTAGTTCCGCTTCTTGACACACACACAGAACATAATTATAAATGCAAGACTTGCTATAGGGAGCTGAACTTTTCACACCTTTCAAAGCCACAAAATTGGATGGTTTTGTGGTTTGTGCAGCTGCCCCTCTGCACTAATGCAAGGCGGTGTCATATGAAAAATATTCCTCTCCCCAAACCACAGGGGCTGGTCATTAATGAAACGCAGGCCGAGCGGTGAGGTCATACAGAGTCTAGATTTCAGCAGCCACACTTAAAAAACCGCTCAGAGAGAATAGAGCAACAAGAACACAAATCAGATTCCAGCTCCAAGGACGGGGAAAATAAATAAATAGAGAGAGGTGCTGGCCCCCTCTCACATTTTCCCCCCAGTGCTCTGCAAACAACCGTCAACTGCAGCTCAGAAACAGCTCACAATGAAAGCAGACTAAACAATCTGGTCCGAGCCAAGGAAAATGCTAAGCAACTCTGCACACAGGATGCCTCACCCTAATAGCCAACTATCAAATCTCACAATGGAATTGAGCCATTTGGCAACATATTTCACAGCAATCTAGACGCCGCACGTTTAGTTTTAACAAAGTGTGGTGAAGATTAAAAACAAAAACTTAAGTTTCATTGACAGACAAATGTCTGTTAGATATAAGTTGGGTTTGTGCAGCTTACATGAAAGCAACACACCGCAAATGTGTTTCATATTTCATACACCTACAGGTTTCCGCCTTTTTTTTTTCACTTTAAAACCACAAACTTAAATGTATTTTTTTTCTAGGATCTTATGGAATAGATGAACACAAAGCAGTGCATCATTATGCTTTAACTTAGCATGGACTCAAATGACTGACACAAAGAAAGCACAAACACAGTAATGGCAATTTTTTCTTGCTGTGGTTGAAAAAATCTTGGCTCTACAAAATATTTACTCTCTGGGCCTCAATACTAGGTGTAAGGTAAGGTAGCTAAAAATAGGGTGATGGCAGCATCATGCAGTGAGGCAGGGTGGGTTCTACAATGTTTTGATGCGAGAGGGCTAATAAATAAATGAATAAAAATCTCACGTTTCGGAATGCTATTAGGAAACAAGATTTTAAGGCAATGAATAATTTTCCTTCCACTTGACAAGAAATCCAACTAAAATACATTACCGTTTGTGATCAAAGCTCAATAAGAAGTAAAAAACAAAAAAGCACAAGGGGTGCGAATACTTTTGCGACAACCTCGTGCATGCGTTCAAGGTGGGAAAAAAAGTTGTGTCAAATAAGAACCTTGGGTCTTGTAAACGAGTGATTAAAATCATCACCATTAAGATAAACACGACAAATGGGTCCCCAAAGATGTGCATGGCGAGGAGGAAGAGGCAAAGGGCAAGCCCAAGTAAGCAAGAGGGATCGGCACAGTGTGTTCCGGAGGTGGGTATGCACTAGTAACAGGAACCTTGGGACTGATAAAAAAAACAAAAAAAAAACTGGGTTACCAGAAGGGGAGCGGGCTCTAAACAGGAAACTAATGGGAAAGTCTCCTCCATCCACCATGTGGCATTGTATTTTCCAGCCAGTCAAAGCCACACTCACAGAGACCCCATGACTTCAAACAGCCAAAATAGCAGCACATTCATGAAACAGAACAGAACTACGGGGAATTTAAAAAAAGGGCAAGAAAAAAGAAAACACACACACATACACACGCACACACGCATGCAGTGACTCACACACATCCACGAAAAGGTAGCAGACCTCGCCAGCAGATGGTAAAATTAACATTTCAACAGTTCCTTCCTTTCATGTAGGTCTCGGCAGAACTTTTTTTTTTTTTGAAAAGAGAAAAAAAAATAAGAGGGGCTTGGATTTTGGTAAGATATAGTGGTGTAGAAGGCATCTGGAAAAGGGGAAGAGGAATATTGGCTTATGGCTCCTGATGGTCCACCTCTATGAAAAATTAAATAGGTCTGTTTTGCAGCTTTCCCCTCTCTGGAGTACCCTCAGCTATGTTATGGAAACATCATCTCGGTAATTTATACGCCACAGAACACCTGGTGATGAAAGAAAATAAACTATTCTTCTCTTTCTTTCCCTCTTTAAAACCCAACTCTTTTACTTTTGGGGTTCTTTCTTTCCACCGTCCATCCAAGTTGCTAAATTTGCAAGAAGTTGGCATGCATTTCAAGGTTGAGTCATCAACAATTTTTTTATTTCTTTTTCCTCCCCCTCAGATTTCTTCTTGAATTTTTGATATAAACTTCAAAAGATGCCACAGAGACATCATCATAGAGAGGGAGGAAGACTAAAGCATCTCTAATAAAGACCCAAACAATGGACAGCCTCTCTCATTTCCGACCCTGTCCAATGGAGCGTCTCAATAGTGCCCATTAATTTGGACACAGTTCTGGCTAAATTACATGTGTTCCACCTCTGTGACATTTTAAATGCAATTAAAAGCTGGTTATGGAAGTGTGCATGGACTTCCCTGTGATGAAGGGAAATCATTGACGTGATTAACATGCAAACGAGCTCACGCTGGCAGACTAGATTGGGGTTTGAAAACCTCAATTACTTTTGTGTGATTATCTATTTACCAGTACACAGATTTCCATTTCTCATCTCCAGCCGAGTTCCTCACGCATGAGCCTCAATTATACATGGCCCACCTTTATTTATGATGCGCACCAAGCTGAAATACAAGCTCTGGTTATTTTTTTATTTATTTTTTTTTTACTATGATGTATTGCCTCTTTACAGGCTGCTCACAAGGCGGGACCACCAGGCCAACACTTCCTAATGCCGAACCATTTGTTTTTTGAGGACTTAATATGATGTTGACCAATCACCACCCTGCAGTTTTCCCATTCATCTATCCGGCCCCCGCTTTATAGTACCTTGCAAAAGACACTGTAAATGTGAAAAAGGTTCATGTCCTCTCATATTTTGTCTTGTTCCAACCACAAACCTCAGTGTGATTTCATGTGATAGCCAAACACAAAGTAGCAAGAAGAAAATATATGTGTATACTTTGTGAATACAGCTCTACATTAAAATATCAACACTAACATCTTTTAAAAATCCCCTAACTGAAACGCCAAACTCAATTGTGAACATACGTTTTTAGCTCCTGCCACAAGCCATTCTAACACATAAATATGTTTTGATCTAAACCAATCAGTGTAGCTCTGGCTGTGTGTTTCTGGGTCATTGTCCTGAAAGGGAAATCTCCACCCCAGACTCCCGTGTTTGGCAACCTCTAACAAGTTTTCTTCCAGCTTTCTGCTGCTTTTAGCTCCTTACATAGTTAATGCTGGCTAACAGCTACTCTGCAGCTTCTCAAGTGATAGCATGGGTCTCTTGGCTGTGTCTCCGAATAATGCTGTCCTTGCAAGTTTGCTTAGATTTGCCGTTGTGACATGCTGTTTCTATTTTCTTTACTTCTCTGTGAGAAGTTAAGAGCTTGGAATCATGTTTTATAACTTAAATCTGCTTTCAAACTTCTCCACAGCTTTCTCACAAACCAGTTTGGTCATCATGTAAGTAGCTCACATTGGAATGCAAATGTTTTAGTTTATTTATGCAAATAAAAGTAAATAAGGTAGTATAAAATAAATGTGAAAAATTGTCTATCCTTTTTCAACATTTATCAATTATTAATTTCCAATAGGTAAAAAAAAGGCTGAAGATTGTTATTTCTGAATCCAAATAAGAAAATTTCAGTGTATTAATACTTCTGCAGGCCGCAATAAGCCCAAAATTATTCTCGGTTTTCTGTTACCCTAGATGACTAATTTGTGAAACGGTGCCAATTTGTTAATTTCAACTCAACCTAAAATGAGAGCCTCCAAAAGTGCAACCAAATTTTAAACAAGTAGGTCAAATAAAATTAAGAAATATGCTTTGATTTCTTTTTGTTTATTTACTTTGATTGGACTAAGACAATTTATTCTAGCTCAAAAACAACTTCAAACAACTCAAGATTCATTGTATTATTTTTTTTCAACGTTTCATGCATGTGATGCTTATATTTTCCAAGCACCTAAAAATATGTGTATTTGTATTTCAAACTTTTACTTGAGCTGTAATGATTTTAATGTGACTTCTGCAGCTTGGAGGACAGGGAGAGAAAGGAAAGAGATGCATCTCTGTGGCACAGCCGTGCTTTCTTCCCCCCCACATTGTGCCCAGCATGCATAAAACATGCCCTGTTGCTTCAGTGGGAGCAAGAAGGAAAACAGTGCCATCAAGTGAAAGTACTGAGGATCCCTCAAAGAACTCAGCAGATCAGCTACATTATCAAAATGAATGGAGAATAAGTTGGTTTGATTCAGTAAACATCAAAAAGATATTTTTGTTTATATATTTGACTAATCTTCATCAGTGCACTGAATGGTTTTAGAAGAAACGAGGGGACCTTCTGTTTGAGTAGCGAGATGATAAGACTGTGAAAATGTGGTACTTTCTGCTGTACAAGCAACCTCTAGAACAAAGGGAATTATTACCATTGAACCCAGTTGCCAGGATTTGTCAGCATGCGTTTTTAGTGTAGCTAAAGTAGAAAAAGGAAGTGGATACAGCGCACTGACTGAGTGAAACTGGGAGTGATGGGTAGAGACCCGAGTGAGACAGAATAAAAGAGAAAAAAAGAGAGGAATGGCTTAGATAATAGTAGATAATGGACAATTAACTCAGCTAGTAGTGCTTGCTGCAGTTAATAGAAGCTTCTGGTGCAGCCAGTCCCCGATCACCACTCAGTCATGTTCACGCTGCAAATACAGGCGATACCAAGCTGCTGGCTACTGGATCTCAGAGGTCTACCGTGCCATATTAGAAATCTACACAATGCCCTCACACAAAGCTCGATACCAACAACCTTGTCCCAAAGTGCGAACATAAGCACTCTAGTGATGGAAATTGTGTGGTGCCTCAGCCTTGTTCATTGTTTCGTTTCCTTCCATTATCAAAATAAACCCAGAAGCTGTATATTTCTTTTTAAAAAGTGACATCCCAATGCATGCAGATGTGGAAATTAGCATAATTAAACCTATATAATAGCTCGCTGCAAAAATAAGCGTGTGGATGTCGTCTGTGTGCATCACAGAGACAATGGGTGTACTCATATGAAGTGATTTAAACTGCCCCCCCACCACTCACCCACCCCCAAGTCCCTTCAAGTCCCATCTAAATCTATTGATCTGTGAAACACTGGGACCCAGGGGAAGCAATTCACTTAATATCATACATCTAATGATGAGATGAATAACGATTAAACCATTTGGTAATTAAACGTCTTACAAACCACTTAACTGACTGCACGTCAGGAAGGGTTGGTGGGGAGGGGGTCGCAGGAGGTTGCGGTGACTGTTTTTCATTTTCTTACTTCACGCAACAGAAAGAGACACATGCCGGTGGTATGGCAGCGGATCAGTGGTGATGGGAGAAAATGGTAGCTGACATAAGGGGAAAAACACACTGATGGTTGTTAGCCGCAATGGTGCTAATCTGACATGCTGTCAAAACGGCAGGAAAACAGTATGGCAGGTGCTTAGGATGAAGATGGCAACATACAGCAAATAACAGCTGAGTTTTAATTGATTCTTACCATTATTAGCTTGATAGCATGTTGAGAAGTAGCCAAGAAAACCACAGAACAGTTTTGGGGGGAAGAGGAGGGTTTACAGTAAATACAATAACATAGGCCAGAAAAGTGATGGTAGATAACATTAAAAAAAAATTGAAGGCAAAAATATTTTAGCACTGAAAATAAAAAATATACATAGAAGTTAACATAAATAATTAATTAATGTTCATTCTATAGTTTTTCCCAAAATAAAAAAATAAAAAACGAGAAACCAAACTAGAAATTAGAAGGTCTACCTTTTTTCCACAAAGGGTTAGTTTACACTAAGGTAAATTACAGGCTGAGAGGGAACTTTTATATCCCTGGGTTAAGTGCCACTATGTCAGATCCCTAAGATATTAATTCCAGACAACTTTTCTCACGACTTTCTCTTTGCCACTGGATAAATTGCCAAGAAATCTTTAATTTCATAACTAAAAATTGAGCTGGGGATCTAGCTATCACCATTTTTGATTGAGTAGACATTATGTCTATTCAATTATGGTCTGAAGGTTGATTTGGGTATTCTAAACCTAATGTTCTTCTGAAACTTTCTTGTGTCCTTGGCTGGCTTGCTTTGCATTTTATTAAGCTTTTCTTTCTATATTTTCTTTATAAATATAAGTGGAAACAACCATTGTGAGCTAAAACCCTTTGCATGACTGACAAAGAGAAACTGTAAAATCGATGGCCTTTAAAGTAATGTTTTAAACACATCGCACCTCCTTCCCAAATGAGCCAACCACAGCTAACTTCAGCTCATTCTCAGGGCATTTACACATGGAAAGATGTGTGTCGTGCTCCTTATTGAATGATAGCTGGTAAACATTGTCATTCCAAAAAGAGACAGGATTAAAACCTGCTTTGCCCATTGAGCGGAACAGTACGCAAAGAGAGGATGGGAACAATAGCCCATGGAGGACGGTATCACAAGGGTCCAATGTCTGCTGTGATGAATATGTGGGAGATTATAACCCATTCCATCATTTCCATAATGCAAAAGTCTTTTTTTTTCTCCTTCATCACCCAGCAGACTATTCACTAAATAAATGAGAAAACTATCACCGGCGTAGAAATATTCGACAAAAGGCAGAAGGGAACGAGAGTGAGATTTGAATGACCCCCCGTGCCTTTGACAATACAGACGCCATTCGGACACATTCGGAGGCAGCGGAGTGAGTAAGACCTGGTAGAGTATTTATCATTGGGCACAATACAAATGTATTACCATGTCAGCTACACCACTTTACAGCACAGAATGGAACTTCAGTGAGTGCGAGAAAACTTTTACATAAAACCAGGGGGAAATTTGAGGGCACAGTTCTTTTGACGTGTGGCTTTTCTGCCTCAATAGCACAAAAAAACTCAAGAATCATTTAGTGGACAGTGGCTTTAAAGTCACAAAGACTCAAACCCGTGCATTTAACCAGTATGTTAACTATCCTACTGAGGATGAATAAAACTGCAATCTTTAAAAAAATAAAAAAGTCTTCTGAGAATAATTGGCTAGTTTCAGAATCAAAAAGGCAACTACTGTTATGTGTTTGTAAACTAGTTACACTCAATGAACATTTCTGATATTAAAATCAAAGGTTTCAATGTATTTTGTTAGGATTTTTTGATAGTGTAAAAAAAAAAGTAATGCATGTTTATGAAGTGGAAGGAAAGTGATACACATATGGTAGCCAATAATTATTCCCAGTAAAAATCTGACAGATGTGCTGAACATTTATTTAACTCCCCCTAAATCTGTACTTTGAAAGTTCACATTTCCTCACATTATGATGCTGCCACCACCATGTCTGCAGAACGACCTTGGTTGCTACTTTGCATAGGTCTAGCTGTAAAGTATAGATGGGAAGCATCTATGAACATCAATTTCCAAGTCTTGGCACATTTTCAACTTGATTTATGTGTTGACTTCTACTGGACCAACAATTTGTTTATACCTAACCCACTCCAATGTGGGTGTTTCTGTATGTTTTACAATCATAGTGCTGCTGGAAGGTAAACCTCTACTCCTGTCCCCAAGATTTCTATCACATTCAAGCATACACTGATCCTCTCAACTATGAATCTAACCCTGTTCCTGCTGAAAAAGAGCATCCTCGATGTGTGCTGCTACCAACACTTTTTACAGTGGAAATAGTGTGGTCTACTTTAGCATTTTATTATGTTAATATTTACAAATTAAGCACAGATGCCCCTTGTATTATAGTGTTTACTGAGGGAGGGAACATCTCTACATATTCTGAGCCTGCCTGTTACTTCTATAGAGAGCCCCTCAAAAACATTAGACTTGTGAAATTCCTGAGCCTTAGAAAGTATCTCCGTGCCCCCAGCTCTCTTCGCACCTCAGCATCACTGACATCTTTTCAGCCATTCACTTGATGCATTTCTGCTTCTTCATGCGAGTGTAAGTGAACGAGAGAGAGCCGCTGCTGGGCCAAGTGAATAGGAGTGTGTGTCATCTGCTAGTCTATCCCAGAGATTCCTCCCTTGGTAGCCTAGTTTATTTACTTTATCTGCAATATAATGCTTCAGTGAGCATTAGCAACTTTGAGACACAAGTTTCAATCAGCCGTCGAGCGGCTGCGCACGCCAGTCTGTGCGTGTGCTCGGCCAGGTGTGGAGAAAAGATGAAAACTGCCGTCAAAGAGATGGCAGAGCTATAAAGCGAAAGGCTGACAAAGAGGTCCCAAAATAATACAAAAATAAAATCGGACAGCCGAAGGAGAGGAAGATTGGGGAGAAGAGAAGAGCAGCAAAGAAGAAAGCCAGAAAAATAAACTGTACAGGACAGCACGGAGAGAAACTGAGGGAGGAGAAAAAGGTACTGGTGGGCTAAAGAAGTAAGAGAAACAGTGAGACAGAGCTTGACAGACAAAAGAAATGATAGAAAGAGACAAAAACAAAGTAAAAGAGAAAGTGAAAGGAAGGGAGAAAGTCGAGGCAAGAAGAAAAGATGTTCTCCCAGGGTAGTGTGGAGCAGGTCTTGTCCAATAAACACAGGTGAGCAGCTCGACAGCCTAAGACCACCAGGCTGACTGACAGCAGAAAGCTCTCACTGACCGCCAGCTTTATGTTACATGACACGAGGAGTTCAACTCAACTGACAAAGAGAAGCTGCCTGAACCTCTCAGAGTGCGGGAGGGAGAGGGTGAACGGCGCCCCATGCTCACTGTTTAAAAGCAGCCTTCACGCACAGCGGCCGCGTTGATGCAAAACACGCAGCCTGTGCACTCAGACAGGAGGAGAGTGAAGCCGTTTTCCTTCACAGGTGAGCAGAAGGAGGAAACACCCTAGCGCTTCGGTTAGTTAGTACGAGAAAGCGAGGAGATGGAGCGCTCGGGGTGGGAGGGTGGGATGTATGCTGTGTGCCGACTGAATCTTTTCCACATGACGAGCCTCGGGCTGTTTTTGTCAACTGCACTCTTGAGCAGCAAGGAGTCAGGTAGTGTGACCACATGATTGCCCAAGAGGCACCATGGTGAGAGGAGGGAGGGGGGGGAAAGGGAAGCGAGGGCCAGAGAGAGGGAGAGATGTGGGAGCTGGGTGGTGCAGGGGGGACAGGGGCCGATGCAACACGCATGATGAGGTGTAATCACAAACCCCATTCAGGGTGCAGTGGAGTTTGTCAACATACACACATTCACATTCCACTGTCTGTCAGCTCTATGACCCAAATCGAGCATGCTGGCTCAGTTTGTGTGTGATTCTCGCCCCCCACACTACACACACAAGAATGCTTTCTACCCGTTTTGCCTCAAACCAGGTAGGAGCAGTTGCACTGTCTGGCTTGTGGGTTGCGGTGAGGAAGTCTTAGTGCGAAGCTCTTGTAGGATTTTGCTGCCAATGGTATCCCTTTTCAAGCTGCGATCAAATGTTCATTACGAACAAAGGACTTGGCTTGTTGCCTCTGGAGTAAAAGCTTTTCCACCAACTGTAACCGCGTTGTTTGATTTGAAACGTTTACATTAATAGAGACTGAAAATAGAAAAAAAAGTAAAAATACTTTGCAAAAGTATTTACACACTGAACTTTTTCAACATTTTTCACTGTAACTAAAAAACAAACTTCAATTTAGTTTTGGGGGATTTTGTTTGGTGGACCAACACAGATTAGCCCACCTTTGTAAAGTAGAAGGAAAATAATAGATGGGTTTCAGATTTCTTTTAATAAATCAAGTGTGGCAGGCTTTTGTATTCAGCTGCCAACTTATGCTGTAACTGCAGTTGCATGTATTTGGGTTAGATCTCTATAACCTTTTCAAGTAAAAAGATAAACTAGCTAAAAATGTTTCATATTGAATTTAGACAATGTGAAAAGCAACTTTCCATTCTCGACTCAAACGATAAGCATCCTCCAGCATGATCCAGTCACTACCATGTTTCACTATAGTGATGGTATGCTTAGGGCCCAGTGGAACTACTGTGAGTACCATTTCAGTACTCAGCTTTGCCTGGACTAGATATATAAATATTTCTTGAGAACTGTCCTGTTTTATTTTTTTAATCATATTTGGTTAGATAATTATTAGCCAAACAGACCCAAAGAAAGTCATGTTGACAGTTTTACCATCATTTTCAGGAATGCCAAGGTGAGTGAGGCATGTTTTTTTTGACAGGTCCAATAAATTTGTGGTAGCCTGGAATATTTGTTTAACAAAGTGAATATGAAACGTGTAGTACTAACATATCTGTAAGGTAATCCCACACTGTTATTTTATATTTTCCATGAAACGCTTTTGTCAACTTAATTACTAACCAGACATCTGAAGGAAATTGATTTAAGTAGATTTTAATTAGGAGTATCTGAGTAAAGGGGAATGAAAATTAACTGCTCTATAGCAGCTGTAAAATCTAAAATTAAAATAAAATATTTGTCAGGATTTCTTCAGGCTACCGGTATACCTACTATTTATTTATTATCGTCTGATAAAGGAACTGTTAATGTGCAAAGATGAAAATGATGTAAATCAACATCCAGTCAGAAACTTGAAAATTAATCTTATTTATATTAGACAGTGTTTTTCAACCTTTTTTGAGTGAAAGTACATTGTTTTCATTGAAAGAATCACGAGGCACACCACCAACCAAAATGTAAACAAATGATACTCTATAGTCGCATATATTAAATATATAGTAATTCTTATCAAAGTGTCTTGAATAGGAATCAAATAAACACAAAAATGTATTTTTGATCATATTTTATA
>CAEFZX010025219.1:0-15585 GCA_903066825.1 Alfaro cultratus
GGTTCAGTTCTCTGGTTCAGTTCTTTGGTTCAGTTGTTTGGTCTGGTTCTCAGGTTCAGTTCTCTGGTTCAGTTCTTTGGTTCAGTTCTTTGGTCAGTTGTTTGAGCGACAGCGCCACCTTCTGAAAGACCTGCTCTGGCTGTGGCAGATTGTATGAAAATTCTGCCGTTAGCTAAAAGCTGCTAATTCTGACGGAGAAATGGGTGAAATTGAGCAGAAGTGTGTCGTGTTTTTCAGTTTATTTGTGGACTGTCTTTAATATGAGATTATTAAATGAGGAATGCAGCAGTGCAACCAGTGTCACGTTCGGACGCTGCAGCTGTCTGTGAGGAAATTCAATCTGTTTTATTTTTAGATCTCTTTATGGCCGAAGCCAAACAACCGCAGCAAGTCGCAGAAGTTCTCCTAAAAATGATCCTGCAGGTATTTGTAGTGATCTGCTTTGAGAAGAACTAGTTTATAATTGAGGAGACAGGAGCAAAAGGAGAAAAAGTTCTGATAAAAACATAAGAACTGGTGTGTTTGGAGTCATGTTGCAGATATGCAGCTGCTGCGTTGCTGTTAATGCGGCGCTGCAGACGTTGCTGCAGCTCTTAGCGCAGTTTCTTGGGGTTCCAGTCGGAGCCTGAAGATGTTGAGCTGAACGCTCTGCATGTGTTCCCATGCAGCCGCTGACACTGACAGCTGCAGGCAGGCCTGCCGGAGCCACAGCGCCTCCCTGTGGCCGGATCATAACGGCGATTAAACAAAACCTTCATTCGGAGACGGGAGGGAAAAAAATCAAACGCTGCAGGAGCTGAACTCACCTGAACGCTGGCAGAGGGTCGGCTCGATCAAAAACACCCATCAGAGGTCAAAGGTCACAGTCTGTGGCTCCAATCAATGTTTCTGCTGAACTGAAGCAAAAACAAAAATCCACATTTGATGTCAGTTTCCTGTGTTGAATGTAAATCATTTAGTTTATTTTATAAAATTTAATATTTACGTTGTGAGTCAAATTCTTCAATTATCCACAAAATCTTTGCTACTAAAGTTTATTATATTTTTAATATAAGTTTAATTTTATGCTTATTTACTGTTTGATCCTTATTGCCAGAACATTTTTTTTGGTTTGTTTTAGAATTATTTATTTTTAATTTATTTATTATTTGCTTAAGTCTTTACATAAAACATTCAATTTAACATCTTTAAGTATAAAATTGTATTTTAGGAATCCCTAATATTTTTTATTTTCCTTTGTACTTTTATAGTGTTTTATTTTTAGTTTTTAATGTTTTTAATTATTATTATTTATTGGCCTGTCGCAATAAATCAATGAATCGCATGATAAATTAAAATGAGATCCAATGAAAAATTAACTTTTAGACGTATTTTTACTGCAGTAGGTTTTACTCTTCAGTAAATTTCTGGATTTTCTGAGTGGACAGGTCTCAATGTTCAGGGCCTTAGAAATTGTTTTCTATCCAGCCCCTGACTTTTCTCTTTTTTGTCCAACATTATCTTTAATGTTTTTTCTACAATATGCAGGACGTTTGTGTGCTCTCTCATCAAAGGAAAAGTCAAGGGTAGTTAAGTTATTGTCCAACATTCAACTTGTCAGGGTCATTATGAGACGTCTTAGAGCAGCACTTACTGCATACAGGATGCATGAGAAAAGACAAACAACAATTATAACAACGGCTTCTCTGTTTTCCAGGAATCAGCCCAAATGATTTTAGTATTGTACGTGGTTCAGAAAACACAAACTCAAATGTATATATATATATATATATATATATATATATATATATATATAGCATCTATCCCTCATCCGCCCCTCATGTCCATGTTCACTGTCTATTCCATAAAAGGACCCAAATGTTTTGAAATAGTGATGGTTTCCTTTTAAAATGTGAGGAATCTTTTCCATTGGTAAAGTTGATGTCAATGAGTTTTGGTTTCTTTGACTCTTTTTGCAAGTAGTAAACATAAATTCACAGCAGTAATTATTTTTCTGGACATATGATGTGAATCATAAACCTGGATGAACCATGTTGGTAGTTTTATGCCTAGCAGACTCCAGAGATACTTTAATCTCCCTCCTGAATTATTGAACTTTATTTTATTTCCAGACACAATGGAAGAACGTTTCCTTCTCCTCAGGTCTGGGATGGCACCATTGTATTTATTGAGCTCTTCTGGCGTCACATGTGTCCTCATTAGTTCTATAGCTGAACTTTGAGGCGCGTATTGGAGGTGCGTACTTCAGCACACGCCTCCCCCAGGTCCTCTGAAGGCAGAGGATCCCTCCGCTAACATGTTATGTAGTTTGGAGATAATTCCTTTTCTAGAGCAATCATTATTCATTTCGATTTCCCAAGTGGATTGATGGGGGGATTGATGTAATTTTAAAGAATTAAGTGATTGATAATTTGATCAGTTACTCAGGAATTGAGTCAACTTTTTACCAAATACTCTTGCATGATTTTTTTCTGCTCTGCTGCCTGTTAGCTGGCGGCAGAGCAGCTAACAGGCTGCTGTTAGCTGCTCTGAACAGAACCATCAGAGCTTCTGTTGGTTCTCATCAGACGCTCTGCTCTCACATTCTTCATCTCTCTCTCTCTCTCTGGGGGTAAAAACAGAGCCCCTGTTGCCTCTCTCTCTCTCTGGGGGTAAAAACAGAGCCCCTGTTGCCCCTCCCAGCTGATCCTGTCCAGACTGTCTTAGCGTTAGCGATAGCTTCATTCAGCTGTGCTGCAGTTGCTCAGCTTGTGTTGCGTTTCTTGCGGATATTTCGGTAGTTTCTGGTGTGATGGGGTCTGTAGAGGCCCCCGCGGCGCCGCTGCTCATGGCTAACTCTGGTTTCCGTGGTTACCGCACCGTTTCGCAGCACCTCAACGACCTGAAGAAGGAGAACTTCAGCCTGAAGCTGCGGATCTACTTCCTGGAGGAGAAGATCCAGCAGAAGTTTGATCAGAGCGTCGACGGCGTCCACAGAGCGGTGAGTGGCACAACCCACAGAGACTCACAGCAGACTTTAACTAGGACATCTGTGGGACCGGGTGACCTTTGATGACCTCTGGAGACATTTATTTATATTTTTGAAACCAAATCTTTTTTTATTTCAAACTAAAATATCAGAGAAAAAATAAGTCACTAAGAAAAAAACAAAAAAAGTTATAAAAATCAAATATAAAATATTATTAAATCCTTCCTCCAGCTTACTAATATCTTTTATAAAATAGTAGCATGAACAAAAACGTGTTGCTGCACAATTAATTTATAAAAATTATCATATAAACATGTGATTATCATATATATATATATATATAATATATATATATATATATATATATATATATGGTGATTTTGTTCTTGATGCTTGTTTTGCTTTTTGTGAATTTAAATAAATAAATTATTGATGTTTAAATTAAATATGTTAAATATAGTTTTCTTGTTATGATCATGGATGTTTTACGACGGTGTGTTGGAACCGTTGTAGTCAGAACAAAATAGAGTAAATCAAACATTTCTGAGTTTCAAAAGTCAAAACTGTCGTTTCTTTGTCAAATATTAAAAATAATCATTTTATTTTGTGCGCCTGCAGCCCACTGACCCACATTCTGCCCCTGCTCCATTTTTAGCCCTGCTCTGGATCTGAACCGGACACCTGTGTCTGTGTGTCAGTGGGTCAGTAACCCGCTGCGCGTGAGCAGAGCCGCCGGTCCGGTCCGGTCCGGTCCGGTTTGTTACTGCAGACGGAGCGAGGGGCTAAAAGTGGAGCTGCTGCTAGATGTTGTTACAGACGCAGCAGGTGGAGGAGCTAAAATTAAACCCAAACAAACACAAACCCAGAAGAGAGGACGCTGGTCCAGGTCCAGGTCCTGGTCCTGGTCCTGGACCTGGACCTGGACCTGGTCCTGGACCTGGACCTGGACCTGGACCTGGTTCTGGCTCAGGCTCAGGCTCAGGCTCAGGCTCAGGCTCTGGACCTGGTCCTGGACCTGGACCTGGACCTGGTCCTGGTCCTGGTCCTTGACCTGGTTCTGGCTCAGGCTCTGGACCTGGTCCTGGTCCTGGACCCGGACCCTCGTTGTTCCTCCAGCCTGGAGAACGGCTGGAAAACGTAGATCTGTATTTCAGATCTAACTGAACTGTTTGTGCTGCTTTTGTTTTAAACATATTGATGATGACCTCTGACCTCTGGAATCTGATCCTGAATCCAGGGAAAGAAACTCTGAACCTGCAGGAAGTAAACAGGAAGTGAACAGGAATCAAACGGGAAGTGAGCAGGAAGTAAACAGGAAGTTGTCAGAAGCTTCTCATGGTTCTTCCTTCATTGTCCTGCAGAACATCGAGCTGAAGGTGGAGGTTGAGAGTCTGAAGAAGGATCTACAGGAGAAGCAGGAGCTTCTGGACCGGGCCCTGTGAGTAGCCGACCCGCTTCACGTATTCCGCCCGCTGGATTCTCTTAAAGGGCCGGCGTCGGATTTATTCCAGCTGAGGAAAACCTTCAGATTAGATTGAATGTCTGCACAGAGACGTTTTAAACCCGCTGCTTGTTGAACTGAAACTGATGGTGATCCTGTTTTACGTCAGATATTAAATCCTCAGCCTGGGTCACAGATTTGGGTTTTTTAGAAGTTTATATGTCGCTGGGCTTAAGCACAGATGATGTCAGTAGTTGTCTTTGTGAATAAAAAAGGTTTTATTTACCTTAACACAAAAACTCAGCTTGTCTAAAACTCCTCAGCAGAACGGAAACACTCACTGCCTCGCCAGCGGCATGTTCGAGGAACACACGTAAAACAGTTGCATTCAATGACATATAGGAAATATGAGTACCAAGGAGCAAGGCAGGAGACAGACACAAAACCGAGCTCTGGAGGAATGAACAAACTACAATGAAGAATGAATTAACTTATTATAATAAACAAAACAAATTGAGTGGTGTACCTGTGAACTATAGTACACATAAACAATAAAATAAACTCATAAATTTGGTGTTTCTCACATAATGAATTATACATTTGTATTTTGTGATCAATTTAAATGTAAGGTTTTTTGTTTTTTAAACTAAATAAAGCAAATTGTTTCCCTTCAGAATGACTTTGACTGTTAAAGCATTTCAGTCTTTTTTACTTCCTGATTTTAAATCCTGTTTGGAGGTGAAATGACTCTCAGATAATAACCACCACAAATATCCATCTAAAACCAAAAAACATGTTTTTAGATTTTCTCTTTATAAATACAAGAGAATCTTTGATGTTTAGGAGCTTGTAGTATTTCTGCCGCTTTGCTAAAACAGCAGCTGATGTTCTGACCCACTCAGATCCACAGCTGAGGTCCTGTCCAATCAGAATGAAGCAGAGCTGCAGCGCCGCCTGGTGGAGCGGCAGGACGAGGTCAGACACATGCAGGACATCCTGGAGGGCAAAGTTCAGCTGCTGCAAAAGGTTCAGAGACTCTTCCTGATTGGCTGATCACCTAGAAACACTCATCATAAACTGAACACCTGAGCGTTGTGGTTGTGTGGTCCAGGAGGCCGGGGCGGCCCGGAGCGAGGCCCAGCGCATGGCGTCGCTGGCGGACGCCGAGGCCCAGCGCTGCCTGGCTCTGCAGAGGGAGATGCTGGAGAAGATGGAGGAACACGGAGACTCGGCTGGAGTCCAGACGAGTCCGACTGACGCAGACAGGTGACTGAAAACCTTTTCACTCTTCCTCTTCAACATAAACCGAACATCAGTTCACCACAGACTTCATGTAGATCTGGGTCTGGGTGAGTTCTTCCCTCAGATCTCTGAGCTTCACTCCACTTCCTGTTTCAGGCTGGTTGAGGATTTGGTGCAGCAGAAACAGTCACTGAGTCTCCAGGTCAAAGAGCTCCAGGTCAAAGTTCATGACCTTTCATCCTCGCTGGAGAACAGAGAACGAGACGCCGAGGTATTTTCAGCCCATCTGTCTTTTCCTGACGCCTAGAGCAAAAATAAAAACTTCAGACTGAAGATTTTACACTAACGAAAAATTAAAAAATATTTACTAAAGTCTGTAAATAATTAATCAGATGTTAATCTGAAACCTTTATCAACTAAATGAGCCAGTCCAGTGTCAGAGAGAAGCGGCTTCATCGCCTGTTGCTGTTAGCGAATGTAGCTTGTGCGTCAGATATACAGGTGTACCAGAAACATGCAATTACAAAAGTTCCAACTGGAACTTTTATATAAAAATGTCTAATTAATCATACAAGAAAAGGTTTTAATGCAATAAATCCATATAATTAATTAATCAAAACTAATTAAACAAATGTTTGGCTGAAATAATTTTATTCTGCTGATTAAACACAACAAAAAAGTAGCTTTAAGCTTTTAATGTGCAGTGGATTTAATTATTCTGTAATTAATGCGGCGTTAAGAATATTAAACAAACTTGATGTGTATTTTAAAAAATGTCTAGTCAAAGTTGAAACATATTTAACATTTATGTTTTTCTGTAATTTATTGAACTTTTCTGAAGTTGGAGTTTGAACCCCTGAGGGAGATTTCCTTCATGTTAATAACTGAAACTAAAAACAAATTAAATGTTAAATTAGAAACATTTAGACCACCTGTTATCTGAGCAGCTTCTACTGAAATGATGGTGGAATCCCACAGGGTCGTGTGTTCGGACCGCTGATCTTTTCTGTTTTGTCTCGGTTGGACTTCATCAAAATTACATCCAACATGGCCGCTAAATGTCCTCAAATGTTTTATGAAACTAATCAGCTTCTTTAGGGAAGTTAAAGTCAAAATGTTTCAGCCTGAAATCTTCCTGATCTTGACCAAAATGTTTGGAGTCATTCCTCTTCCTTCTGAAGGTAAAACCAGCCTCATAAAATGACACTGTTGGTATTTACTGCTTTTACCTCACTGGATAAAAACTCCAGCAAACTCCTATAATCTGTTTATTTTTAAAATGAATTCCTGCTGTTTAATATTTTGTAGCGCCATCTGCTGGTGCACCAGGATAAAATCTGCTGTGCATGATTAATCTCTGGCTTTTATGCACATTTGTATCTAAATAACCAGAATTTATTTTATTTTTCTGTTTTCTTTGCACCTTGCAGCAGACAGATATACCTCATAAAGTTTATTAACTTTTTATAAATGTTACATTAAAACTTTTGTTTGTAATGAAACGTAAACATTCGTCAGTAAATTAGTTTGTAATCGTGATCCGCTGACCGTTTCCTGAGCAGCAGGAGGAGAAACCATGGCAACGGCTCGTCCGTCTCCGTCAGTCGGCCATATTTGGCACTTCCCTCTGATTGGGATTAATTGATCTTTGATTGCGAACCTCGTCCCAGACGATGGATGGTTGCCGCGGCGGCTGCGGAAGGTGACGGATGTGGATCCGGCGGTGGTCCAGAAAAACAAACCCCACATGGCCGTAGATCTATCAACGTAGATGCTGCACGTTGTGACGGATGGAGATGTTTGGTTTATCTGTGAGGCGGTGAAACCAGACGCTCCGGTTGTCCCGGAAACGGGCTTGAACCAGTTAACGGACGGGATGTCATGGTACGATTCTGTTGTGACTGAGTGTCACAGCAATAAGAGCCCCACAGAAACTGGTCTTTAGAAACATTCCCACTTGCAGCCGGTTTATTTAGGACCCCAATCTTTACCTTCAAGTTTATTGGTATTTGTAGAAAATAATAAAGCCAATAATCCTGAGAGTAAGGTCAGTTTTTAGTGGATGTTGAACATCATTGATTGGAATTTACTGTGACAAAATGATGATGTTAAGAAATTTATCACGATAAGTGATAATCAATACGATAAACTTCCACCCTTACAGTCAATTTGGCTCTTTATGTTCTGCTAGGAACCTTTCATGTGGAAACAAAAATCCAAAACAGTTGAAAATGATTAATATCTATAAAAATAGAAAAAAATAAGAGCTTAATATATTTATTTATGCAATATTTTTTAAACTTCTTTAGATTCTGAATCCTTACCTTAGCGTTGCTGATGGCGGCACCATTTTCTGGGTCGAGTCGTTTCCATCTTTGGTTCTGGATTCTGTTTGGCTGGAAAGATTTTTGTCCATTTTTTTTTTACTTTCAGGCAGTTATGATGCGTTACCATGGCAACAATGTGGGATTTTTTTTTTTTTTTACAAATAATACCTGAACTCTGACTTGAAATCCCAGAGGAACTGAAAAGGAGCCTGAATGGGTGCAGAGAGAAACAGGAAGTTCGAAGCGTCTCTTCCTTCCATCACGACGGAAATAGAAGATCTTTGGCAAACAAAATGGATGAACTTCAAGCCCAAAAGAACAACCCAGCCAGAGCTTTAAGGATGAGATCCTCTACTCCAACGTCTCTCTGTCCATAAAACCAGACACATTTAAAGAGGAGCGGCAAAAGCAAAGGAGGTGGATTAGCAGCGATGATGTCACCCAGAAAGTGTTGCTGTGGAGTAATGGATGTTAGCGTGTCGTAACGGTCAGGAGACTGACGTAAAGCCACAGAGGCCTGTTCAGAAACGCTGGTAGACTGACTGCTACTGCATGTTGTTTCTTCCCACAGCGTCAGTTACGGCAGAATTTAATTTGTGTTTGGGATGAATAAAGTAGCTTTAAATTTGATGTGACCAGTCTTCCATCCGTCCATCACTGGTCCCAGTCTGTCTCCTCTCCCAGTAAAACACTTCAGCTTATTTTGAGGTGTACTGTCCCTTTAAGACAGCAAGGTGAAAGCTGGAAGCTCTTCTCCAGAACTGCAGCAGGATATTCTGTCCTTCAAAACCAAATCCAGTCCAACCTGCTCCAGAAAAGCCTGATGTTTTATGAGGATTTTTATTTCCAGATTCTACCATCGGTTGCCACCGGTAACCAAAAGCTCTCAGGATACTTTTTTATTTTCTAGGAGGAAGTGATTAATTTCTGGAGGAAATGTGACGTTTCCTGGTTGTAGGCAGGCAGTGAGGTGAAGACCAGGGCAGAGAAACTGCTCTTCTGTCCGCGGCGCCGCATCCTCCTGATCAATCCGCTTTCTGATTCAGTAGCTCTTAAAGTCTGCCTCATTTTCTTTTCTTGGGGAATTTCATGAAGCATTATTACTTTGAATTTTTTTCATGAGTGTGCAAAGTGTTTAATACACGATGCTAAAATACTGCAACATATTTATTTAATGGTATGAAGGACAAAAGTCCATTAATATAAAAGTAAATAAATAAATATCAGTTTGTGGAAACAATGAATTTGACTTGTTACGCTTTTCTCTCAGTGAAAGCATTTTACATATATTAAACATTTTTGGGAAAATAAAATGTTATTTTTGAATATTTAATCATTAAAAGAGGAAGACACGGTTGAATTTCTGCAAATATGCATAAATAATAAAAATAGTTGAGTTTCTCCATTTCTCTGATAAATTCATCAAAATAAATGTTAAAAGCTGCATTCTCCGGCCTGGCCACACGGTGGCGCCACGGTCACAGTGCAGCCATTCATCGGGGATTTTTGTAGTTTTTGAGTGAAGCATCTTCCTTCGTACATATGATCTTTGGTTGCGGAGTGACGCATCCTGCTTGACATAGAGGATCTTTGTGTTCCTCTCCTCGCCTCCTCGCAGTGAAAGCAGCGGTTCTGCCGTTAACTGAGACCGGAACCAGAACCGGGACCGTTAAAGACTCTGGAGAAAGAAAACCGGGATTTATTTTCTTGTCACGGGGAGGTTCAAAGGAGCCGCGCTTTAATTTACCTGAAACCTTCCGAAAAATAAGAAATATTAAAATCTCAGCCCAGGAGGAGAATCTGCGTGATTCACGTCCTTCCTGCGGGATCCGGCGAGATTTGCGCCGCAGCCTCTTCTACCTGCATCTCCATCAGCCTGCGGGACTCTGCGGCGTCATTCATGATTTATATCAGGTTTAATTAAGACCTGAAGACCAGTCGTGACCTCTGACCCCTGCGGGATGCTGGACGCGGTGAGGATGAAGGAGGCCTGCAGAATCTGCGCCCGGGAACTGTGCGGGAACCAGCGGCGCTGGATCTTCCACCCCGCAGCCAAACTGAGCCTGCAGGTGCTGCTGGCCCACGCCCTGGGCCGCGGGCTGGACCGGGACGGCCGCGGGGAGTTCGCCTGCTCCAAGTGCGCCTTCATGCTGGAGCGGATGTTCCGGTTCGACACGGTGGTGGCCCGGGTGGAGGCGCTGTCCCTGGAGCGCCTGCAGCGGCTGCTGCTGGAGAAGGAGCGGCTGCGGCTCTGCATCGCGGGGCTGTACCGCAGGAGCAACCCGGGGGAGGCCGGCGGGGAGGACGCAGACCTGGACGGCAGCTACTCGGACCTGATCCAGGACGACCTGGTGTTCTCCGGGTTCGAGTCCTGGGCGGACCGGGAGGATGCTGCGCCGGACCAGCCGCTCCACCACTGCACCGGAGCCGAGGCCGGCCAGAAGACCCGCAGGTGCCGCGGCTGCGCGGCGCTGCGGGTCGCGGACTCGGACTACGAGGCGGTCTGCAAGGTTCCGAGAAGGTTCGGGCGCAGAAGCACCTCCTGCGGGCCGTCGACCCGCTACTCCGCCTCCGCTCTGGGGGTGGAGGACCTGAGCAGAACCTCCGAGGCAACACCGGTCCCGATGGATGTTCCTGCAGCCGAGGCGAACAAACGGAGCCACAGCCCCGCATCCTCCGTGGAGTCTCTGGAGCTCCACAGAACCAAGGAGGAACCGGACCCGAACCCGGAGGAGGCGGGTCCCTTCTGGAGAAAACCCCAGACTGGGAGCTCCCTGTCCGGGACGGAGGTGCTGCTGGGCCTCCTGCGGGGCTGGGAGTACCGGCCGGTGACCCCGCACAGGGGCAGCAAGCTCCCGGTTCTGGTCAAAGGCAAACTGGATCCGAGCCTGTCCTCCCACCCGGCCGTCCCGGAGGTGGTGGTGCTGTGTCCGGAGGAGGAGCTGCAGGCGGAGCTGGAGGAGCAGTGGCTGGATGAGTACCTCCAGTTCGGCCTTCATCAGGTAGATGGAGACCAGGAGACCCTGACCCCTGACCTCTGACCCGAGGCAGACCTCTATCAGGGCCCGGGCAGCGCAGTGGCGGGAAAAGTGGCCATGCGCCATAGGGGCGCCGCCTGCAGAGGGCGCCACATGTTGGGGAACATCTGTTATAAGGTGTCATATAGTTGCATAAAAAAGAAGCAGCATAGGTTTCGTTCCCATATCGCTACAAAATATTTCCATAAAACTTTACGCCCATCCATAATCAGGACTGAGCAAAGTTTTGTCAAGTGGGCCAAAAAATAAAAAGAACTAAAATCAAGCAAATAAAGTAGTTAATTTTTTATGTTTAGGAAAGGAAAGAAGACATTTCACACATTTAATATTTAGAGCACATTTATTTCCAGTTATAAGAACAGAATTTCAAGATGCTTGCTAATATTTAACCATCTTAAATAAAGGAAATTTTACTGATTTCGGTTCAGCAAAGTCAGTAAAAGTCTCTGGATAAATGAGGTTTTGCTTCTTATAAATAAAACGGGAAATACTTTCTATTTAACATTTTCAATCATAAGAAAATGATGTCTAATAAATTTATAAAAAGTACATTTACATCAACCACCTTTAATGGACGGAATAAATTTGTGTCAGTCTCAAACTTCAGTTGGGGTTCACAAAAATCTGCCTTAGGGCCACAAACGGCCCCCTGGCCGCATGTTGGACATCCCTGCTCTGGATTTAAAAAGTCAGCCTGTTGCTCCTCCATTACCGCTCCCCAACGTCCGTATCCTAGCAACCTCTGCGTCGCCTTGGCAACAGTCTCCTTCATAACGCCCATTGTGATGTAAATGATGCTCCCAGTTTACCCAGCGGAGCGAGGAAAAGAGCTGCTCCCAGATCGGTTTCCATGGGAACACAGTCAGAAATCCAACCAGTGTCCAGAGGAGAAGGAAGATAAAACCAGTTAGGATCCAGAATCAGAGTCACCAGGAAAACGAGCAGCTACAGCAGGCTGGCCAGAAAAATCACTTTAACACTAAAATCACCAAAATGCTGCTTCTTTTAACTCGACAAAAACAAACCATGAACTGTTTTAATGTAAAAAATCGGGTTTTGTTTTTGTAGGATCATAAATTAAAACTTCAAATTGTTTTTACACAATTTACAAAGTAAAAACATATTTTTTTAAAAAAAAAAAGTTCCAGTTTGATTTTCCAGAAGGAAACAAAAACATGTTTCAAATTTTCTGTGCAATAAAAACATCTTCATTTACAAACCTTTCCTGTATTCAGCTCCATTTTATCAGCTTCATGTTTCTAACCGAGCAAAGCAGAACCAGGATCTGACTCCTAAAAGCAGGAAGTTACAGAAACCACTTCCTGCAATGACATCACAGTCGACTTTCACTTCGTCCTTCAGAACCAGCAGCAGCGCCGCGTCCTCCATGTTGGAATTGAACGTTTACATCATCGTAAAACTGTGATGTAAATGACGTTCGATCAGCAGCTCTTCTGCTTTTTAAAAGTCAAACTTTCTAAAAATGAAAATGAGGTTCAGTCAGAAAAAGCCTGACTTCCTGTGAGTCGTTTCTGGGATTTTACCAGATTTCTGTTCCTGATGCTTCCTGCTGTTTCTGTCTTTCCTGATGCATTTCCTGTTTTTTTTATGCGTTTCCTGTTTTTGTTATGCATTTCCTGTGTTTCTGATGCGTTTCCTGTTTTTTTTATGCATTTCCTGTTTTCCTGATGCGTTTCCTGTTTTCCTGATGCGTTTGTTTCCTGTTTTCCTGATGCGTTTCCTGTTTTCCTGATGCGTTTCCCAGCGGCTGATCGGTGAGCAGCAGGATCAGCTCAGTCGGTACCAGAGCGCTGCAGGTCGGTGTGTGGGAGAGCTGCAGCAGGCCCAGAACCAGGTCCAATCGCTGCAGGTCAACATTAGAGAGAGCGAGGCTCGGAACCAGGTAGCAGACCCGGCTCCCGGGCCGGAACCGGCTCCCGGGCGGGTCCGAGATGCTGAGGATGTTTCTGTCCGGTCTGCAGAAGCTGCAGGAGCGTCTGGTTGCCATGGAGCTGCAGCTGCGCTCGGCGCAGGATGAGGCGCAGCAGCAGGAGAGACTCATCCAGAACCTGACGGACGGCATCGGCTCCAAGGAGACGGAGGTGAGACCAGCGTGACGCAGCACATGCAACAAGCTGCTGGCTAACAGCTAGCATTGGTGCTAGCTGTTATTAACATAACGTGCTTCAAAGTACGTCTGATATATGAAAAGAAAACAGACGCAGTGCTTTGCTACTAAGTGTCAACACTACGACAGTCAGGAAAAAGTTTAAATTATAACACATTATGCAGGAAGAGGGACGTAGCTCAGTTATGCTAGCTTGACTTTGACAATCGTAACATGTAGATGTTGCAGAATTTGTTCAGTTAAAACCTATCAGTAGACGATCACTTATTAATAATCATAAAATAAACATCAAGCCTGAAAACATGAAACTGTAACAGACTGAATGTTCTGATCTTCGTGTGGAAATGTGTGTTGTTGCTATGGCAACGGGCCTGTGTGTAGCGTAGCCGACACAGAGAGAATAAAGTGGTTTTGAGTTGCTGAATGAATAACATGTCCAGGTTTATTTGGTGCAGGTTTCTGATCTGAGCAGAGCCTTGGAGGAGCAGAACCGGACGCTGCGTTCCCTCAGGGACGTCGCGAACCGCAGCCAGGTTTGTGCCGCCATCTGAATGAGTTTCCATGAACCACAGAGTTACTGTAACTGAACTCATGAAAAGAAATCAGCCATTTTCATAAAAACTCACGTTTTGATAGAAGGCTTCTGCGCTAAGATGATCCCGTTTTTCAGCCGTATGGGAATAAAATTTCACAAAACTGTAATGAAAAGATTTATTTTCACATCACGAGTCACATGATGAACATCCGGCTGTTACAACTGGAGGAAGCGACAAAGAAGACGACAGGAAGTGATCTTTGTGGTTTGTTGTTTCTTCCAGTGTGGTTCAGAGCATCACAGTTTATAAAACGTTTAGCTTCATTCCAACGTGTAGAAACCGTAAGGCTAATGTAAAATGGCCGACTATAGTTTCCCCACAACGCCGCATATGTAGCCTCTCCAAGTGGGCGGGGCTTGTTGCTCTGACTCAGGCGCCGACGTCTCCTCTTATTGGCTGACAGATGATGAGCGCTATTGTCACCATGGCTGAGTTCTTAATGTATCTCATGTTTACTTTATGTAAACAGAAAATATTTACGGTCAGAAACCAGAGCAGAGTTCACATGTGATCTGTGGAAACGCCGCAGCTGCATAATTTCATTTTTTGACGTTAGCAGAATGCAGACATGCATTCTACAGTGCAGCTAACTGACTCGCCGCCCCTCCCCAACCCGTAGCTGTCCGGTACCGAGGCGGCTCCGGGTCAGGGCGAGGTTCTGGCCCTGCAGGCAGTGCTGTTCCAGGCTCAGCTGGAGCTGCAGGCGGCCCAGCGCGCTCAGCGCCGGGCGGACCGCGCTCAGGAGGATGAGAACCGGGCCCTGGAGAGACTGGAGAGAGACCTGCAGGGGGCGCTGCAGCACCGCAGGGAGACGGAGCGACACAACCGGGTCAGCAGACCGGCCGACTGTCCCGGCCGGCGCCGGCGCCTCCAGCAGAGGTTCTGACGGGTTTCTGTGTACAGGAGCTGCAGCTGATTCTGCAGACGGTCCGGTCCGACCTGCAGGCGAGGGAGGAGCAGCTGAGCGAGGGCGAGCAAGAGAGACGGAGGGAGAGGGAGGAGAGAGAGCGCAGCGTCGCGGAGCTGAGGGCCGACCTGCAGCTGAAGGAGCAGCTGCTTCAGGTCAGAGGTCAAACTGCAGCAGCAGAGCGGAGTCCCTCAGGGAAAAAATGACATCATGAGTAATAAATATTATCAAGATTTATTTTATTCATTTCAATGTCCTAAATCCTAAATTCTATATTTAGGATTCATGTTCTGTGTAATTATTAAAATATGAACAATTCCTTGTACTTTTATTTTTTTTGCTTTAACATTTAAGTTTTTATAAATTTAGTAAACAAATATTAAATTTTCTCTTCACTCCATATTGATGTATTTCTCTCATGAAGGCGTTTCCTTTCATCATTTTCTACATTTTATTCTTCTAGATTAATATAAAATTTCTCCTCCTTTTCTTCCGTTATTAAATAAACTTATTAATTTTGTCTGTGCTGCAGGAATACGGTGAGATGTTGAAGGAACCCAAGGAGAACAGAGACTCTCTACTGCAGAAACTTCGGCAGCGAATAACGGAGAGAGACCGAGCGCTGGCGGTGAAAGCAGATCCTCTGATTTATCTTTACATCATTATTATCTGAAACTAAAACCTGACCTGCTGGTCCCACCTCTCTGCAGCGAGCCGTTGACGAGAAGTTTCGCTCGGCGGAGCAGCGAGACGCGGCGAGTCGGCAGCTGCAGCTGCTGCTGCGGGAGAAGGAGCGAGACCTGGAGCGGCAGCGCCGCGTTCTGGCCAACAACGAGGAAACCATCGCTGTAAGTGTTCGTTCCCCGCCGGCCCCCCGCCGGCCCCCCGCCCGGCTCCCCGCCGCCCCCCCGCCCGGCTCCCCGCCGGCCCCCCGCCGC
>CAEFZX010025225.1:0-30153 GCA_903066825.1 Alfaro cultratus
TCCACCTCCTCCCTGTAGGCGGCCTCATCGTTGTCTCTGATGAGGCTGATCACCGTGGTGTCATCTGCAAACTTGATGATGGCATTAGAGCCATGGACAGGTCTGCAGTCGTGGGTGAGGAGGGAGTAGAGGAAGGGACTCATCACACAGCCTTGTGGCACTCCGGTGTTTATGATGATGGTGGATGAGAAGTGGTTGTCCAGCCGGACATGTTGCGGTCGACTGGTCAGGAAGTCGAGCAACCAGTTGCACATGAGTGAGCTGATGCCGAGGTCTGTGAGCTTGGTACTTTGGCTGAGAAACTGATTAGCTATTAATGAAATGACCACTTTCTCTAAATATCAAGCAGAATTGGAGATTGTGCTTCACCGTCTGTAGATGTATCTAAAGCCACTTTTCCATGAGCATGACTTTGACCGGTTCTGACCGGTTCCGTCTCTATTAGCAGACCCTGTGTACTACTTCCTTGTTTTTCAGAACCACGTCAGGGGTGGTACAGGCCATACATTGCATTTTATTCTTTGAGTTTTCTTGTCCACGCGTGGATATTGGTGTACACCTTATCTAAATATAAACTTGGGGGAAAAAAAATATAAAATGCCATAGAATAGATAGATCTGTACAGAGTAGAAACTAATCAGCTTATCTGAATCGTTTCCATTATGATTGCATCAGCAAATAATTTCTTTAAGACAAAATTAAATATCTGGGTCTATTTGAGTCAGCCATAATAACAATTTCAAGCTTTAATCTTATCTGCTTGACACTTTATTTGTCCTTAAGACAAAATTAAATATCTGGGTTTATTTGAGTCCATCAAAACCAAAACCTTCAGGTTCTCCATTGCTGATTGTCGTTGCAAACATAATCGGAACGTTGGCCACGCCTCCTCCTCAGGCCATTACTTTCCTGTCAATATTCACGGCCACACCAGGGAGTGGTTGGATGTGGTGTTTCACCTTTCTCTGGACAAAACCTGAGTTTCTAAGATGTTTTGGTCAGGGAAGCTGGTTGGCCAGTCAAGCACAGTGATACCATGTTCAGTAAAACAGCGTTTTCAGCTTCTGAATCATCGAAGAAAATGAAACTGGCATCTCAATACACCTGGTCAATAAAATGAAGGTTGAAGTGGCCTAATATCTCCTGTTAGAAAACGCAGACTCTGACTTAAAACTGTGAAAAAACCCTAGCTTAAGACACACCTGTGGAAACCTCAAGATTCTTGGATCCTCTTCACTCTTCCTCCATATACCAGGAGCAAGATTTCCAAATAATATGCAAAACGTTATTTAATCTTATATGAGGATTTTGGATCACTAAAGAGCAGTCCAGTCAGTTTTCTCTTTAGTCCAGGCAAGATTCTACTGTAGTTGTTTGGATATCTCTGGGTTAGCAGGCGCCAGCTACAATCTGCACCTTGTAAGTTTCTCCTAAACTTTTAAATGGACTTTGCTTCAAAATCCACTCAGCAGGATTTTGTTGCACCTGTTAGTAGTGCGTCTTTTTTTTAGATAACATTTTTCCTTCAACTCAATTTTCCACTAAGTCAACTGGCAATGCCACAATTCTAATAAAAATCTCTGGTAACACTTTATTTGATGGGTGTGTGAATAAGTCATAAACATGACATAACACCTGTCATGAACACGAGTAAGTCTTCATGAACAGTCATAAATATTCATGAAGACTTACTCATGTTCATGACAGGTGTTATGTCATGATTATGACTTATTCACACACCCGTCAAATAAAGTGTTACCAAAGGTTGTTTTTTTCTTAGCAATTTAATATTATTCATTAATTTTCTGTGAAACAGAATTTTTAGTTTTCAATCGCTGTAAACCACAAACAATAAAATGTTATCAACATAAATGGTTAAATATCACACTGTTTATCGAATCGTGTTTCATCATTTGATCAGAATAACTGAAATAAATAACATTTTCAATTATAAACTTAGATTCTATATTAAACCAGGATCGATCTTAAAATTAAATTGGGAAGATGTAAAATGCTTTTAAGATGCTCTTATTTGGTTATTTGGGGGAGCAGTGAACAACAGCTCTCCACCTAATCCGTGTTATTTGGAAGCAACAGGCATTTTCCTTCAGACTTTATTCTGTGCTCTTGGTTGTCTTGAGCTGAGTCTCTTTTTGACATTTGCAGATCAAACATAAGTGCATTCTGTTTTTCTTGCATACTGACCAACAGGACTAATGCATAAAATTATCTGTGCATCACATGGAAGAAGCAGGTCTTTGTTCGCAGAAATAGATCAAGGCTTTGTGTTTGAATTCAAGTGGCTCTTCAGAGTTCAATCAGGATCACTCAGTATTTTAATTCAGCCAGCACTCTTCCTGTGGATTTAAAGGAGCGATCATCGTGTTGGCCTTCTCTGCTCTCACCGGGAACAAGTGAGACCTGCTGTCAACCTTCAGTCTTTATTTCGAATGGCGAATCTGTAGGCAAAAAGCTTGTCACGGCTGACTTTTTGGGAAAGTGAATAAATAACACAAAAACTACAGGCAAATTGTATTCTGCTCACTCTCAGTTGGTTGAATCTCAGTTATTGCACCTGCTGCATAAAGAGAAAAAATAACTCATAGCTTGCATCTAGTTTTTCTGAATTCCCTGGATAATTATTGTAGAAATTTTATTTGACTGTATTATGTTTAAAATCATTTGTGGGACTTTGTACCTTTGAAATGTTTCATACCATCTTAGATTTCTTTCTATTACATTTCAAAGCAGAAAGACTTGATTGTAACAGTTCAATATTTTCTCCATCAATAGGTTTTCAAGCTTTCCTTAAGGTCCTCTGACTTTTTTCTGTTTTCATTTTCTTGAATCTTGGTGACTTTTTTCCTCATTTCCAGTCTTCTCCTTCAGAGGTTTTGAAGAGCATATGGATGCCGTATTGCTTTTAAATAAAATTTACAGAAACAGGACGTGTGGCGGGTGGTAAAAACAATCTTCATACCTTAAAGACTGCATATATCAGAAAGTCATTTTGTGAGACATGCGCCGTATAAGTAGGGGAAGATCCAGACACAACAGCTCTGAGGTGCAGCATCCATCTTTTGCTAATAGCTCTTTGGCATTCATATTCACAGATGAGTAAATTAGATTAACACACTAGATTAACCAGATTGGCTTCACAGAAGTAACATTTTGTCATGCTACAACCACAAACTCTTTTTGACTGTATTTTTTGAGCTTGACTAACATAACATGCACCATCTTGATTGGGGAATTTTAAAACCTGAATCTGTTTTCACCAGAATTATTTTATTGCTTTTTTACCCTTTTCTCTTGAAGAAACATGAATCTAGGTCCTCAAGCATGATCCTTCCACTGACATAAGTTAATGTGGAGTTGGTGTGTTCAGGGTGCATATTTAGATGGCCAGTGAAGGCAATTCATTGTGTTGGATTTTATTTAGAGGGTATTTTAGAAAAAAAGGGGTTGAATATTAATGTATGCCACATTTTTTAGATTTTTGTTTTTTGTTGGTTTAATAAACTAAACCCAAGCATCATATTCCTTCTAACAATGTAGAATTGTGCACATCTTTGTGTTTTCTCATTTCCTGAAAAGCCTAATAACATCCACTGAAGCTGGTGATTTGTAAAGAGGCAAAATAAGAAAACGTTCGAGGATTATGACATCTTTAGCAAGGCAGTGTATTCTTCCACGAACATGCTACAATACAAAGTCTGAGTGCAACTGAAAGCCTGGTCTCTCGGAAGAAAACTTTAGAGATGAATGACGGCGCAAGACTTCTTTTTTGTACTTTGTCACAAGTACGTCAGCAGCATTTCGAAACGAGTCTTCAACGAACCTCTTTTACTGTCAGCAGGAACACAATGCTTTCCGTGTTGGAGCTATTATAATGTCTGGCTGATGGTGTTGGGGACAGAGGGCAGATACAAACCTTTGTGTTTTATTAACGGAAACAAATCCTGATTATTATTGTCATGTCATTACTTTCCATTTGCAGATCCAGTAGTTGAACTTGTTTAATGGCCAGGAAGTTAGAAAGCAAGCCTGTGAAACTTCATCATTAAGCTTTTAGTTAAAGGACATCTACAGAACATGGCTGCATCCTTGAAAATTCACTATATAGTGAATCATTTGCTGACATATTTCCAACAATCTTAGATATATTAAATGAGCTGTATGTTTGCACTTTGTTTTAACATCTAATTGACTGAACTATATGCAGGAAATTAAACACATACCAGTTTGAGATTCTCACTGTATCAAAGTTAAAATAAAATACATATATATCATGGTAGCACAGCATCATTATACTTCCCCCAAAATATTTCCAACAAAAATATGTTTTACCTGATTTTATCTGAAGGTAATCTGTGCAAAAAAAAAGCAATGGGGTCAATGGATTCTGAGGCATTTATTGCAAAGATCAACAACTTTCTGCAAAATCAATAGCTTCCGACTTTTGTACTTCATGTGGCCTTCAGATTAGCTCACAAGCAATGGATATAGAAATAGAAGTTCTTAGAATTTGCTTCCATGACTGAGCAGCTGTATCTAAGCCTTACATCACCAAGAGCATCGCAAAATAAGAACGTTTGATATCAAGAAAATATATAGTTAAGCTGGACAGTTAGTCATTTCCTCTGCCAAGATATATTTTCAATAAGCACAGAGTGAATGTGTGACACTTGAAATAGACTTTATGCTTTATTTTGTCTAAGCAGTCCTTTGCTGTTGTGATATTGCTAACACTGATAGCTTTTTGATGCAAAACATTTGATACCGGGCATAAAGCATATCACCAAGTGGACTCTAGACCAATCCAGACATGTTCTCTGGAGAGATGAAACCTTTCTCTCTGTGTGGCAACCCAAACTGGGTTTGACAGCTGTTAAGCGAACTGAACTTTCCTGACAGATTAGTGTCAACTGTGAAGTTTAGTGTAGAGGGGATTATGATGTGGAGCTGTCTTTCAAGAGTTGGGACTGGTCCCTCAGTTCCTCTCATTGGAACTGAGGGACCAATGAAGAAATTTTGGAAAATGTGAAACTCTTGACTCTATGAGACGGCATCCTGGATGGAAACGAAGGAGAACAAAGCACAGTCATCAACTCTTTAACTGTCACCCTCAAAAAAGCTCACAAGTTAGTCAATGGGTCCATGAGGACACCAGTGTCCTCACGGCTTAAGAACTGGGATGCACAGTTAGAAACACAACCGATACATGATGATATTGTCTGGAATCGGCCAGAAAATTGCATTCGGTGCAGCAATCAGCTTGGTCGGCTGTCTGGCATGTCTGATAAAGTTCATCCAGTAGACATCAAAGACCTTTTGCTATACTAATGTGCAAAAGTATAGCTTTTGTAAGCTGGCTCACTTAAAACTTGAACGTAAAACAATGAAATTAAAAGTTGGATCATTTACTTTATTAATTACACATGATTCTGTTTAAGAACTTTTCCCCCCTCTCTGATCGTAGATCCTATAAAAACAGCCCAAGGCTCCCTCTCCCTGAAAGCCTACAGACTCACTCCGAAGCTCATGGAGATCTGCAAAGAGAAGGACTTCACCCCCGAAGGGTAAGTAACATCACACAACAACGCACTTGTTTATTCTTTGTCTGCATTTGCGTGTCCGCTCATGGACACACATTGCTTACCGAGATGTAGAATTAAAACCGTAGCTTTTTTGCCCCTTCTTGATTCTGTTTATTCAGCGGATGCAAATGCAGCACCGCGTATCCACGGGGGAGTCATTTACTGGCAGTTGGAGATGGATGCTGATGAAGATGATGATGATTTATCAGCTCGCCCTTGCCCTTCGAACAAATGTTCCATGTTTACGCTTTTTCTGACCTCAAGGCTTATCGTAATTGCTTTTAAATTGCGGCTAAAAATGAACGTAATGAGGGGACTGTTTTCCTTGCGGTTTGGAGCAGTCCGAGTGCAGCCGGCCTCACATAAACACAAACACACACGTGAGGACATGGCACACATTTTCAGATAAGCACAAGCGTTATCTGTCCAATAATAAAACCCCAGAGGCGTTAGGTGACGGACTGTTCAGAACCTTCCGATTTGCATTCTGACTCCTACAAAGTGTATTTACAGACTCAGGGACTTAACAGCACTGTTTTATTGCTCTTTGCTATTTCTATTATTTTTATTTCTCAATATTTTTGTCTTTTTTGCCCCCAGACTTTTCCTGAGCCAGTCAAAAACCTACTCCTTTCTGCAGCTTTTCATTGGTTCCTATGATTTACCGTAGCTACAATCAGTGTTTTTAACAAGCATATGATTGATATATGATGGTTGAGAATGAAGCAAATTTACAGTATTTTTTCTGTTTTTTACTAAATTAACAAGTAATGCAACAATATCAGTGATTGTTGGGGTTGGGCATTTGTGTCATTTATCAATTTTTTCTGATAAATTTGTTAAACGATTTTAATTTATTGCATATGATTGCCGTAAATGGAGTTAAATGCCGTGTGCGCGACTTAGTGGTTCATTTCACAATTCTTTGTGATTGGTGTCCTAAAGAAGTGTACTATAAATGGAAATGGTTTTCTAGAGCAGTATTTGTGCTTGTGGAGCTATTGATATTGTGCCATTGAGTCACAGCCACACAGTTACCTAAAAAAACAATAAATATATAGTTCTTATTGTTGCTTTTATCATCATCACAATAGTACCACAAATATTGTAGTGAAACTTCAAGTCCATATTGTCCACCCCTAGTGATAATTTTTTTTTGTCCTACAAGATTGTTAAACTTCAAGTGTCTTCTCCCCAATGTCAGCATAACACCGACCCCCTCCAACTTTCTCATCTATATTTGAGGTTATATGTGCTTGCAAATGTTGTTCATGTTTTTAAAATGAAAAGCATCAGAGAGATAAGAGTTGAGTGACCTGATCTATTTGAACCTCCCTCCAGCTTCACTGGGCTGTGCAGGCAGTGGTCAATAGTGTCCACTTCAGCACACAATCTACAGCATCAAATTAATCTGCCCGTGTAGAGAACCTTTGACTTTATCCAGTGGGGGCCAACGCACATAGAGCTTGACATTAAGTGTGCCAGTGTCCAGTATGGTTGAGTAATTTGTCTTGCCTATGGTACAGTGCACTGTCCTTCTGTTTCCTTGTGGGCAGCATTTTATGTCACGCTGCAGACATTTGGAAAGGTCACAGAATGCAGCAAGTACTTTAAAATACTCCAGATTGATAATTGTGTCAAATTCCTAAGCAGTATTTATGTAACTATAGATTTTTCCTACAGACTCTTATAATTTATTCCGAAACGAGTTGTCCTCTGTTCTAAGCTTCAGGCAGAAACCCACTTTTGTGCGTCAGCGTCTCTTCTTATGTTTGCCTGAGGTGATGCTCTACTTAGAATATAAAAGACTTTCAATCAATATAATATCTTAAAAGAATTCCATTATTCTTTTCTTCCCCATTTATGGCACAGACATGCTGGTCTGTGGTACAGTAAACAAGGCCGAATAATGCAGTTATGTGTATTGATCCTAGAGCAAGGATCTACCAAACCAATCTTTAACATTTGTTTGCAGCATGTGCGCTGTGCAAGAGTATCGCGGTGGACTATAGCAGACTGAAAAACTGTAGAATGTTTCCAGTTTTGGATGAATATTGGACAAGAAGAAGTTTCCAGTCTGTCCTTGCATCCATTTGTCCACCATATATCCAAGTGTTTTTCCACAATCCATGCGTCTTTTTATGTGTCCATCCATCCTTGCTTTTGTCAGTGTGTCTCTTTCCAACAATTCTTCAATTCATTCATTTATCTGTAAATATACTCTCTATTTCTTACGCATCCATCCATTCAAATGTCTTTTTCTTCTCCATCCTTTTTCATCTATCCATCCATGGACAAATACGAATATTTCTCTGTCTAGTTATCTGTCTGTTCTGTAGCTAGCCATGCATCCATCCTCCTATCTGTCCTTCTGTCCATTTGTTCACCATATACTCCTTGGTTCATTCTCAAGACTCCATTTGTTTGTCTTTCTTTCCCTCTATTCATCAATCTATTTGGTTGTTCATCATCCATCCATCAGTTCATTTGGTCGTTATTTCTTATACATTCATCCTTTCAGCCATCCATCTGATTATCTGTCTGTAATTCTGCCAGCCATCCCTCCATCTAGTCATCTGTCCATTATCCATCTGTCCTTCCATTCGTTTGTCCATTATTCGCCCGACCACTCATTTCTGGAATCCTCCACCATTGAGTCTGGAGTCACATGTGATCTTCTCTGAAAACGTGCTGAAACTCTGTTTATTAGCTGTACATGAGATATTAACCAAACTTAACTCAAAGTCATTTTATTTAGTGTCGCCAGGAGATACGGTGCAGGGGGGCATTTTATGGGCATGTGCTGTTAAGCAACTGTCTAAATCGAAATGCAACTTGCATAAGATTTGTTTTTATTTTCCTTTTTCTTTTAGTGATGAGATACAATTCTCAGGTGGGGAGTAACATTGCAAAACATTACCTTTTCAACAGTAAAAGGCAGATTTTGGGAATTGAATGCAAATGTACTTGGGTAGAAAAACAGCTCTGTTTAAAGCTTAATGTGGCTGGTTGTTATGGAAGCCATCCCCTTTAAAACAACCTCATGTCCTTTTATATATTTTTAACTCGGTTGACAGGCGGTGTGCTTGTTTTTACCAGAACTGTTAGTGGATACCTTATATATATTGCTTAATGGTTAATCTGCTTTACTAACAAAGGCCACATATTTCTGTCAGTGATAATTTGATTTTTTTAATTTTTTTTTCATTTGTCCTCATCTGAGTAGAAATGCAGACTAACAATTTGAATTTTAATGGTACCTCGCCACAGTTCATTGAATGTAAGCCAACTATAACATGGTTTTATCATCTTCCTGTTCTGTTCCTCCAGCCTGAAGAAGGCCAGCGTCGGCTTTGAAAACATGTTTGAGGAGGTGCCCATAGTCATCAAAAACTCCCACCTCATCAGTGTGTTGCTGTGGGAGCTGGAGGACAAGTCCACCGTCTCCGACAAGCACGAACTGCTCAACCTCTCCAGCAGGTCAGACATAAGCCCACGGTAACATTTAACACGAAGACTCACGGTCAACACCTTTCGCCAGGATTTGTTTCTAGCAGGTTTTAGTCCTCCAGAGGTAAATACTTGCAACATGTCTCTGCACACTCAATTGGGGGGAATACTGTAGTGAGTTTATTAGCTTGTTTCTTTTAACCATCTTTGTTCCCAAGTGTTTTTGATTGTGATATTAACTTTATCATTTTGGGGCTTCAAACACTTCAAAAAAACTAAATACTACCAAGTATTTTTGGTCTAGTTTCTGGACCAAAAAATAATTTGCCAGTGGAAGTAGTCCGTTTTATGTGTTTACTTAAAACAAGCTCATAATTCTTGATGAAAAAATACTCAGTTAGTTACAAGTGTAATAACATATTTACACTAAAGACTAGGCCAAAAACACATGGTAAGACTTTGTTTTTGCAGTGAACATATTCAAACTCACTTCTGATGACCTTGTATGACATAGATTCAACTCTCAACCAATTAAATTCTCGTTTCCTTTTTTCAACATTTCAAACAATGGTTCAACTTTTCATAAACCTTTACAAAACACTACCCAACTAAAAGAAATCTGGTTGTTGATAGAAAAAGATTAATCCCCTAATGGCCCAACACTGAGCACACTGTCACTTTCATTAGATCCATTTGCACACAATTACCACCGTAATGGGGAGTACTTCTGTTCCGAAGAAAGCGGGATTTTCTTAAAAGCATTGTTTAAGCATTAAAACTACATCATTGTATCTCTTTGAAGGCTGTAAGATGCATTTGCTGACATGGCCTGCAGCCACTTCTAAATTAAAATTGATTTAACATTAGGGAATTGTTGTCAGAACACAACAGTGTTCTAAAAGCCTTTGGAATGGAACGCAGACCCTGGAGAACCATGGCGAGAGCTACTAAAAGACTGTTTGGAGTCTCCAGAAAGCATCCATTTTTCTTTTTTAATATCATCTCAAATAAGTGGTGAGGGAACGCGTCCAACTCCAGCTTTATTCAGTAGCAGTCGTTTCCCGAAGAAGCAAATACATTTGATCAGTGCAGTTGGCCGGTTCTGCATCGGCTTTATGAAGTGATAACTTTATTATTATAAAGTAAATTCACACCGCAACATGTTAGGTTTATTTCTGCGTTGCTTATTAGCCGAGGAACTGACCATTAGAGAGCTGCCACGTCTGGGTCAAACTGAGAGCATTTTCTATAGTTTAATATGCAGGTGACATATCCATGAGGACAAGGTCACATTCTGTGCATCCACCGTCTCATATAAACAACGCCAGACTGCAAAACAAAGTTCATTCTCCGAGTTAATGAAGTAATGTGACACCTACTGCTCTGCTGTGGCTGTTTTCATGTGGTCTTAATAGTTTTAGAGGATAATGAAGTTCTGTGGTACACGGCCGGAAAATGTAAATGGGATAAATAATTTCTTCCTTTTAGTTTTATGGCGGTATTTGTTGACAATAAAAAAAAAAAGTTATTTTTCCTGCCTCGACATTTAAGTCTTATTTTTAAATGATTATGCAGAATATCTTCATATGGCAGCTGAAATTTAGGCACTTAAAATTTCCTAATCGTCCATCACTGAAGAACCATTTCAGCACCCTTCACAGTTATTGGCACCCCTAGTGAAACCATTTAAAAATAATTATAATCTAATAATTTTTTTATTGCAGTATTAATCACAAAAAATATTTAATTTGAGTACATTTAGTGGTTAAAAAATCTATTGTTTTACCAGAATCATCAATCCCACTGTTATTGGAAGCCTTAGTAATCATTAAGAACTCACCTTGGCCAGTCCTAGATGCAAAGGTGTGTGTCTTCAAGCTATGTTTGACAGAAAGTATTTCTGAAGTTGACCTGTTGTTTTTCATAAAATAAAAATGTCTTGTTAGCAGAGAATATCTGGTTCACATAAGGACTGTATCTGATCATCTGTAGTTCACAGTCAGAAATACTTACATTTTGAGATTTGGGAAACCTTTAGTCTATTTTCAGATTTTTACAAATAAGCTTTAAAAAAGCTGTTTTGTTTGATTTGGGTAATGTGGGGGAGTTAGTTGAACTCTTGACCTTTGAACTTTCATTAATATCGTGAAAACAAAAGCAGCACAAACACAGATTTTGGGAGCACAAACCAACACAAATGTAGCTCAGTTGATTGACACTAAATTTGTTTTTCACAAATGGTTTGACTTTCTATGACCTCAAGAAACTTTGTAATGTTTTAAAAAATGACAGCAGCACAAACAAAGCATTTTTCTGCACAAATGTTTTATACCAAGTTTATTAGATTTGAGGACGATAAGGTCAACTTCACGCAGGTCGTACCGTGCTGTCAGTATTGCCTGGCTGACCTTGATACTAAAATTTAGGTAGTATCAAATTAGCCAGCCTGCTAATTTATTCAGATATGTGTTCAGAAACAGAACGAGCCATCAGACTTTCTCATATCAGTAATGAGCGCCATAGGAGCAAAGATCCACCCCTCGAATCTGCTCACAGGCCCACTCTTTAAGTCTCACATTTACATCTCAGAGGAGCTCTGCATCAGTCTCAGGAGAATTTATCAGCAATCACTTATGGAGATAAACTGCTGCAAGTGGAGCAACAGCTGTGAAGCTGCTAATCAAAAAGCTTCCCAGGGGCAGGTGTGAGAAATTAGCACAATAACGACTGGAAGTGCTGATTTATACACTGTTTTGCTCCCATAGCGCACTGCACTTACCCGTACATTACCCAGAATCACCGCAGGAATCGCTACTCTTCTCCTCCGAGTCCTTCTGAGCATCTGAGCGTCGTGTGAACATTGCCTTTTTTTCCCTTCTTCTTAGAATGCACGGCCAGCCGCTCCTAAACACAGATACAATCATTTGTTAAAGTTGTCAGGTAGACTCACTTATCTTGCATGTTATTTACTTTCGAAGATGACTGCTCTGAAGTCGAAGCACAGCTTTTTGATATCATCCCAAAACTAGGTGGGGGGAGCGGCGGAGAAGAAGGCCTCCCCATAGGCTTTCTGACATGATTGCCGATGGGATGCCTTTCAAGATGAAATTGTTTCCTGAAGTTGTCAGATTGCTGTGCAGCTCTGTTCTGGTTTGGGATTGTAATGTCCATCTCTCTACGTCTTCGGCTGACAGCTCCACCCTTTTCTATTCATTTCCCCTCCTTCAGAAAAAAATAAATAAATAAATAAATAAAAAGAACCCAGAAACGATAATGGGTTTTATTTAATGTTTTTCCTTTTGTCTCATTTCCCAATCTGCTGGCCCATTCATCAATGTCATCTGTGTATAAGGCTGACTGAGTGCAGTTTCACTTCAGCAAGCAGGGTTGTTCTTACCACAGATGATGATGTTGATCGTGGTGATTGATTGCATGAATGTAAATTCATCTACGTAGCCAAAACATCTTGGAAATGACTCTTATGTTTGCAATGTCGCAGGCTGGAGTGCGTTTGTTGAGCTTCAACATCACTTCCTGCTTAATCATCAGACGCTTGGTAGTTCATTATAAAAAATGCTTTTAGGGTTTTTACTTTTTCTGTCTATTTAATGCACGTCATCGGCAGCTGGCTTGGTCCATTACCACTTGTCTGTGTGATCGACCTGAGTTGAAACGTATGTAAATAGAAATGCATTAAACAGTACGGGCACCACAGGGCAAATTTTCCAATCATGAGAGCAGCTACGCAAGTAGAATACAAAATGTTCTCCAAAAGGCTGGAAGTCTTCAATTTTTTAAACAGTGCTACTTTTTATTTGCATCTTTTATGGTCTCCGCAAGCCCAAAATGCAAAAGCGCTTGGAGGAAAGGATTGGTCGCCCTTCAGGTCAGCAGCTGTCTTTGGCCTGTAAATGCTTTGTTGCCAACTGAGAGTCTATTGGTTCATTTTCTGCAGATTTTTCTCCGATTGTTTCTGCAAGGAGGCATCTGGGCCGGTCTGGTAATTTAAACTTTTCTTTGGGATCATTATTCTTTCCTGCTCTTTTTTATTGTCAGCATTTTTTTTTTTTTTTACAGATGGTCTGATGTTTTCTTTTATTGGCTTGATTCTACTCCACTACGAGTAAAATATGCCCCAGGCTGCAGCACAAGCCCGAAGCATGATTGATCCGCCCACTGGCTTTGGAACTCGATATACCGCTTGTCTTAAAATCAAATTTGGCACAGATTTTTATCTTGATACTTACTTTTCTTGCTGTATCTAAAAAGTTTTATTTTACATTAAATTGAGGGGTTTTATTTTCTAATTTATGACCCAATCTTCCCTTGTAGCAGGGCGTAAAGCATTTATAGGCTATAAAAATCTTCGAAGTTGGGCCACGTTAAATAAACAGGTTTCCTCTGTCAGCCGCTAAATGACTATAATTAAAAATAAAATGTAGCAAAGTAGCAGTGCCTTATTTGCAACTGAAAGGACTAGATAGCGGTTTATCAGGCACTTTTATGGTAATTCTGTCCATGGATCTAAACCTGTGTGGTTTAAGTTTTGCCTCTTCTGTTCATATTTGTTTCTGTGAGATGTCAACAAAAGGTAAATACATGCAGATTCTATTCAGAGCTCAGCATTATTCCAAGGATGGTGTCGGACACAGATAAGCTGCTAACGTTGATCTTTTTCGACATGCCCAATTGCGTTCTATGGTCATTTTATTTTAAACGTAGTTCCACTTACAGCTGCAATGACTATGTCTTCGCAAGCGGCAAAATGCTTGCAGTCGGGATGAGTTCTTCTGCTTATCCAAAAAATAGTCGATCCTGGTTGAGACCTTGCAATGGTTTAGTTACATCAGTTGGTGGTACAAGTAGCCTTTTTTGCACTTTGCAGTCTCTCAAAGGCAGTCCATAAAAGCTTTATGAAGTGTGGCGTGACCTTTTCCCAGTCACAGTTTGGGAATTTGGAAAACACTCTTCCCGGAGTGGCTGACGGTCTGACTCACATGTTGTCATCCAGCAACAGCTCGCCTCCCACTGGATTTCATTACAGGACGTTTTCCTTTAGGGAGATCTCAGCAGAGCTTCTTGCCATTAAGCTGTCGAGTCGCTTAAAATAGGAGCGAGAGCCCGACTGTAACCGATCCAAGCAGTGTTTACAATTTTTGCTTTAATTTTGTCCCAATGCATCTTTGGAGAAGCCATAATGATGGAACTCTATTTACGTCTGACATTTAGTGTAAAGATTTTTGTTTCTGTCAATGTCATGTTGCTCAACTCTAGAAAACTGTAGAGCAACTTTACTAAAGGTTTCTGTAGTTTTCTTTCTTAGACGATAAGTTATTTTGTGCTGGCCTTTAGCTAGTCCATAAAAACTGCTGAAAGAAAGTTTTCTGCTTCCATCATTCCTGGTCTTGACCCTAACTGTGCCTATTGACTTTAATGTCCTGTTGCTGGGGGTAAGGCTAATGCTGGTATGGGATTTACACAGTTTAACGTTTTGTAAAAAGGGCCTTGGTTTTATTGGATGAAGGTATTTCCACTAAAACTATAAAAAGCCTGACTTTATATAATTTATTTTAAACAGAAAAGAAACAGTAACTTGTACTGCTGCAAACACATTTGAACATGGAGTGTAAAGGGCAGCCAGCTATCTTACTAGCTGACTTTATCACCCAGCCCTGCTTCTTCCTCTCAGCCCTCAGTGCAGCCAGCGTATCAGAGAGCGATACCATACACCAGCACTTTCAATGGTGGAGCAATTGAAGGTCACCAGCAGCATCCCCTCCAGTCTTTTCCATCTGAGGACTCTCAAGAAGTGGAATTGCTGCTGGGCCTTCTTCGTCCTTCTTTCCTGTATGCTGTCCAGGAAAGATCTTCAGAGATAGGAGTCCCCAGGAATAAATGTGGGAACTCTCCACACACACTTAATTTTTATGTTTGAGAATGAATCTTTTTTTTTCCTCTCCTAAAATCCTTGACCCCTTTCATGATCGTATTTATATTCAGAGCCAAATTATTCCTTAGTTTCCTCTTAAGCATTTGTATTGTGCAGATCATTAAAGGTTTTTGCTGCTCTGCTCTTATCTTTCGCTCAAGCAAAATAAGCTTATATTAGCTTGTTAATTAGGCTATCTGCTCAGGTGCAGCCCGCAAGCAGCTGCTTAGTGGTCATGGCTTAGCAACTTTAGTTTCACTTAGCAGTGATAGTTGGCCCCATGTTAGTTTCTGTTCCATGACTATCCTGGTTTATTGCAACCAGAAATATTTCTGAACACCTAAATACAGCGGACCTCCAGTATTTGCTGGGTGTCCATGAAGACTTGAGTCCCTCTTGAAAACACAACTGCCCATTTTAATATTGGAAACACCAAATTTGCCTTAACATGCATTATTATGCTTAGTGAAAACTGCTACCACAGAAGCTGACATTCATGGCCCTCCTTGTCTCCACTGTTGGGGATAACCAATCGGCACCAAGGAAAATGAATAGCGCTTCTGGATTGCCTGCTTTGCAAACACTGCCTTATACGATGTACATTAACAATACACCTAGGTATTTTAACATCAAGTCTGCATTTTCTTTCAAATACTTTAGATTTTCTCTTTAAACAAATGTGTATAGGGACATTTTCTGCAAATAATTTGGAGTGCTTCAATGCTTTGATCTATGTCAATATTCAGCTTGTAGTAGTATTATTTTCTCAGCAGCCACTTGATGCTGGCGTCCTACTCCCATCTGCATATATACACTGCTGCCCCAGGTCAGAAACAACCAATCAGAGCCAGGAGGAAGGTCTTACCACTGTCAACCACACTTGCTCACACCCAGTATCTTGGCTCTCTGCTGTGCTACATCTCCTTACATACAATGGAGCCTCCCACAAATGCTCAGGCTGGTTAGCATAGTGGATAAACAGTTCCTGGAATGTTAAGTTGTTTCTCCATCATTAGCACAGCTGCTGTGCATACACAAGAGTGATTGACGGTGCTAAAACCCTCCTCCTGGTCCTGATTGATTGTTTTTGACCAGGAGCGGTGTATTTCCGCAGATGACAGTAGAACCACAGAGAGGAGTTTTTTGGGGGGGTTTTCCCCCCAAAGATTATCTGTCTTATACTGTAACAGCACAGCAACAGTTTTAGCAAATATGTAGCAAATATATTTCTTAAAAAGTTCCCTACTGCAGCTTTAACAAGACATATGAAGGTCAAATAATGTTTTTGTTTTTCCTCTTTGAAGTCATCCAAGATATATTCCATCCCATTTTATCTGTAGACAGCTCTTGCATGACACAGTTGCTCTCTCTGCTATCAGGCAACCCTGATGATGTGGATCCAGTAAAGAAAGGGGCTGAGCGCTGGGACAAGCCAGAGAAATGGGGTCACGGAGGAGGTGGTGATGGAGATGTTGCTGTGAATTGAATACAATGTGGGGAAAAAATGACCCTTGACAGATGAACTTGAGCCATTGCGATGTAGTTTCAGAGCAGATATTTTCAACCAAAGCTTTTCATAGTTCCTTCCCTTCAACCTGTCACCCTTTTTGCAATAAAATATTGACAGGGTTGGATTTAAACATAAAATGAACTGAAGGGTTTGCACAAGGTTTTGAAATGTGGACCAACTTCAATGTAAATCTTTTTTGTAACAGCCAATTTTATGCTTTTTAAAAAAATCTTAGCTGTATTTTAACCAAGTTAATGCTGCACTCCGCTGTTATATAGAGGGGATTTCATGTCTCCTTTGAAACAAATTATGCAGCTATGGAAGCATGCGATCAAGCTATCCGTTTGTGCCCCGGTCCATCAGTTAAAAAGTCTCCATTAGAGTAAAATGCTCATTCAGAGAATGGAAGTCATTTTCGCAGCAGCTTTGTTAAAAGCTCCCCTCTGAACCTTCAATTTACTGAATGTCAACCAATTTCTTCTATTCACACATCAGTACAATTTTAGAGTTTGTCCTTTATTGTCCCACTGGAATTTGAGTATGTATGAACAGACTTTCAGAGCACTGAATGTGGTGCCATTGAAGCTGACCTTTAAATAGAGCGCGTAATGATTGGAAATACCTAGTTGGTTCTCGATTTCTAATACAATATTGATCAGAATGCTTGTGGACCTGTCTGAATAATTTAACCTTTTGGAGTTGTCAGCAGAAGCTGGCTGTTCTGAAATGCATAATCCTGATGTCGTTTAACTGCTAATGCATAGTTTAGGGGGGAAAAAATGCTATCATATATTAAGACATGTAGTGTCATGATTGCAAGGTTTTCTTTTTAACTATTTTAAAGGGTGTGTTGTGTTCTCATTCCTCTGGTTTGGTTTGTTCCTTCCCTGAAATGCAGGACTCCAATAGTTTTATAATCCTGGGGACAGAGGCGGCTGTTTTGGTGGTTGAGGGAAAATCCGACCTCTTCACCTCCTTAATTCCACTGATCTCACCTGCGTGTCCAACATAGATGGTCTTTGCAGCAAAGTTGCTCACTTTATCCTTTTTTGTGTGACAGATAAGCAGCCACAGACCCATTCGACATATTTCCATTGAAAATCAGGGGTTTTTTTGCTTTGTTTTTTTCTTAAGAAAACAAAATACTATTCTGGTTTTAGACCCATAATTTGAAGAAATAAACAAAAATAAAGTGACTGTATCAAATTTAACTGCTTGTCTGAAATGTTTGCAAATTGTCCTGAAAAGGCTTCTGGTCTTAAGAGCAGAACCATGTGATATTTCAGTTTTTCTTTTTTAATACATTTGCAAAAACTTTCTACATTCCAGTTTTTTTTTTCTGTCAAGATGAGATGCTGCGTGTACATTCATGAGAAATAATATGAACTTTTTTGATTTTAGCAAATGGATGCAATGAAACAAAAAGTGAAAAACCTAAAGGGGTTTGAATACTTTCCGTAGCCGCTGTGTTTCTCGCTAATGCCCCATGATGCATAATCCCACTCATATTGAAATGAACCATCTGTACTCGGCCTGCAAAATACATAGCAATTTATCTTTAATTCATCACTTGACGCAATATGCATATTATGAAGAACTGCATGGACTGCACTAAGTGTAGTAATTAATTAACTACCATACATTCAGATTCTCTGACTGCAATATATTTGTAGACACTTGCTGTTTAATGCAGCATAAAACGTTTTAGAAGGTAAAGAGGTGGTAAGGTGGTCAAATCAGGCGACAGATGCCATCAAGCCCTTGTAATAATTTTTACTTTCTTTTATTTGTGGTTATATGGAGGGTTCAAATTAAATTGTTAGTAATTAAAATGCTAACTTATAATTGCCAATGCAGGTAATTAACAAAATTTGTATTTGATTATTTCATCTGTCAAATTTGCTAATAGATCAGTTCACTAATTTAGCCTCAGTCTTTTAAAATCATGGAGGACGTTATGATTAAAAATTAAATTAAAGCATGTGGAGCAATTCTGCATTATTTGAATAGATTTTAATCATGTTTGTGAGTAGCTAATATGCAAATTAATTTGCTTCTAGCGAACTTTGAAAAATGTTTTACTTAAATTAAATTAACATTTTTAAGAGTTTTAATCAAATTAAGAAAAATTTCTTATTCAAATAAGGAAATTGGATTAGTTCTTCTTTATTTTAGGCTTAACCACTATACTTTATATTTTAACTGAATGCAAGTTAAAAAAAAAAAAAATCTGCAATATTGTTGGCCCATAAAGAGAATAATATCATATATTTAAAATGTCTGAGTCCAGATTTCTCTTCCTTGTTATACATTTAAGACCTTACAAGCTCAGTTAAATTATTACTGATTACAACAGGTTAATAGGGATATATATGCACTGCTGTAGTGATTAATACAGTCCAGTGTGAAGGATGAAATGGATCCCCTCCATCACAACGGATTCATCTTCTGTGTTCCTAAGCAATAAGACTGACCAACAAGCACCTTTGTTTTCTGATGGATTCTGGTTTATCCTCCATGTTCTAAAGAAAAAAAATTGTTTGTGGTTAAGGCATAACATGTTACTGAAATAGGAAGAAGATTTTTAAATATCTTCTAACAAGACAACATGTAACAGTTTCCCTGACAACCACAGTAAATATGTTTTGTTAATTGTTATCGACTGTCTCAGGGTAAAAAAAGTTCAACTTGCTGGCGAGATTAACTTGGACATAAACTTCAGTTTGTGTCCAGACAATTTTTTTATGACAAATATTAACTTGAAGTATCAGTGTATTAATTCTTAATACAACCCATATAAACATATCAGCCGTTGTTTTATAACTCTAATTAAAACCATTCAAAATTTTGTTTAGTGCCAAGATTTTAGATTCCTCATCTTTCTTGAAAACTTCTCACTGAGCCATCCTTCTAACCTATTTAGCAGATGCAATTAGACACAAAAGCAAGCTTAAGAAAGAGTGGAAAAAGCAAACTGATCATTTTTTCCCAGACCAAAGATTTACTCACACATATCGACTGGTTTGAAACATAAGCAAATGGTGCTTTGAGGACTCCTGTTCTGACTGCATGATTATCCATGCATACAATATTTAAACATACCACACGCATTAGCCGTCATATCGCTTTAATAAACTAGTTTTAAGCAGGCCGTTCTTGGAGGGAGCCGTTCCTTACGCAGTCGGAGGGCCACAGCAGGGAAGCGCTATCCTGTGATTTGGTCTCGAGCCATTGAGTTTTCATGTAGGAAAGCCAAACTCATCACAGCGCCCCTCACTGTTTAACACGACCGGACTGGCACCAGATCAGAATAGAATAGAATAGAATTCAACTTTATTGTCATTGCACTGTCACAAGTACAAAGCAACGAAATGTAGTTTGCATCCATCCAGAAGTGCTATACAGGATATAAATATTCATTTACAGGTGTACAAAACTATATATGTATAGACTACAGTATAAGGGGTTATGTGTAAACAGAGAGTAGTAGCAAGGAGCTATAAAATATTGTGTGTAAATATAAATATGGGAGCTATGTGCACAGATTATACAGANACAAGAATGTTAGGAAATGGATTATATATGTATTAGTGGGTTTATAATACAAGATAGATAATGGCAGATAATATTTACAGATTATGTATGTGTGTGAGGGGAACAGTCCGTGGTGTGTGTGTGTGAGGATAGTCCATATGTTATTGTTGTATGGGGGGATAGGGGAGTACAGTCCTTATAGTTTGTGTCAGGAGCGTGACAGCTGTGGGAAGGAATACAGAAATGACTGGCATTCCCAGCCATTGTTCATTTTGAAATGCTCTTACTCTTCAGTTCAAATTGTAAAAGTGAGCATCCCGCTTCAGAATAGGCTAAAACTGCGGCTCGCTAATGAAGTGCGCATGCAGCGTCCTCGTTTTGGCAACAGACACCTATCCATTTAAGCAGATAATGTAATCACAGATATTAGCACGCACCTCAAGCAGGTGCAAGATTCTAATATGAGTAGTGTTACAGATAGTTGAGGCATATGAAAATAGCACCCCATAAATCATCATCAGCTGCGTTCGTGTAATTATGCACATGCCCGTGGTTACTTGCAGTGCATGTTTGCATTTTAATGTGATTAAGGTGTTAGCAGTGGAAGGAGGCTGACGCTAAGCTGAGATGATCCAGAGCTGTCTTTAGGATGTGCATATTTTTGAGAGATGTGGGAGAGGGGGTTAATTTTTATGCAGCAGTGCGGTCGTTTAGTTTCTTTTTCCTGTGTGGACTCTGTCCAAACGATTTATATGTCTGACATTTCGCTTATAGTTTGAGTTGATATTAAAAGAGCAGGAGTCAGAACAATTGTGCAATATGCTTGCGCTGCAGTATATTCTCATACCTACAAAAAAGGGACAAGAAGCATAGCAGCTTTTACTACACACTTATCTTGCTCGTCTTTAGTAAACTAAGTATGAGGAGTTGATCATGATTAGGAATGCTAAGTAATGGCAGTAATATAAGTGCTATTTTTTTCTTTACAGATTGCAGAAAAATAACCTCAAGTTGCAAGTCTTCCTTTCTTGAATATTCTGCCACAGTTCCGCTAATGAACACAATTTTAATGAGAATAGTGCTATAAAATGCTTTTACTAGGAGTTTAGCCTAACACTGGGTTCTTTGGGAAATTGCACTAGTTCTTACAACCTTAACATCAACAATGTATGAAGAAACTCACAGGCTCATATTTCATTCGCTCTTTATCGTAGGTGGTGTTATGTAAGTTTAACGTTGCAACTAAGTTTCTATGGCGACACTATTTAGTCAAAACTTTTTCATAACCACTAGTTAAACGGAGTTTGAACTGATAGTATAATTAGACATGAAATGAAATGAAGAGAACCGCTACTTCATACTGAAAAGTTGATTAAAATTGTTTAATATGCCAGATGTGAGGAGGTCCATGTTTAGTCTATCTCTATTACAAGACTAGAGATTAAATACTGTTGGTTATTGGATCCAAGATATCTGTGAAATATGAGATGAGAGACTCAGCGGTGTCAGGTTGAAGCTCAGTTAGCTGGAAATTCATGACTTTGGGCAGAATAAAGTCTTCATCTCTGCACCAATAATTTGTAATCTTTCTGAGTTCTTTTTCACATTTCTTTAGTTTTGAGTTTTCTCTTGCGGGAAACTTTGTTCCCGCAAGAGTTTTTTTTTTTTTTTCTTCCAAAGATGCTTATGAAGCGAAAAGTAACTTTCCCAGACATCTGACTTAGACTTCAATCAATGACTATTTATGTTACGTGGAGAAATTTAGGAGTTAGGGTTTGAAAAAATCTGACCTAACAGCATGAAGAAATCCATCCAATTCAGAAAGCTCTGACCTTTGTCTCTAAAATGGTGGGTTTAGATCATCCCACTCTTTTTTAACTTTGTTGGATTTCCTCCAGAGAAAGCTTAAGAAAAAAAATGGCAGTGGATAGCGTGAAGCATCTATCTGTCAACAACAAATCTATCTAAACAAGCACTGAACCAGTTACTGAATGAAAAAGAAAATCTCCTGCTGGCAGTACGGGAATCTTGTTAGCCTGAATTTTGATATTTTGGCTACAAAACAAAAGAAAAGTTTGGAACAAGGCAGCAGGGATTTTTCTCCTGGCTGTGATTATGGAAAAATCCATCTGTCATGTAAGGTAAACTTCTGCTCTTTTCGGGCCAAAACAAACAAAATTTGTTGCCAAGAAGCATAGGACTGTAGCCCCAATAACTTTGGAAGAAATGAGTTGTGGGTTTGTAACCCTGATGGGAAAAAAAGCAGTGTTAACTCTGCAAATTCCCTCAAACCTACACAAAGACAGGTCATCCTGGTAGAATTTGTCAAACGGAGACAGGAATATGTGTTTTTGCAGTACATGCTGCATTGTGTTGCACCCAAAACCTTCATAAATGAAACAACGTAATTCAACAGACGAAAACATAAAAAGGATTCAATCTATAGCAGAGCCCTGCAGCCTTGTCAAGGTTGAACTCAAGGTGCAAGGTAGAGACGTACTGTTCCTAAAAATCAGTCGTGAGACGGCTAGTATTTTTGATGTTCTTCTTTTTGCCCACTCTCTGACATTTCTGTCTGAGAACGACACATGCACTGTAAAATAATTTTTTAAACCTCACTCAAGCTAACAAAGACACTATTGGAGCCAATCCATTTACTATGTAGACCCCAGACTCCATAAAATGCAAAGAAACCTTTTCTAAATCGGAGACATTCACAAGGTGGTCGAGGCTCAGCAGGCAGCAACTGTTATGACGGGAAATGCATCCATCTATCCCGGCATTTCACTGACACTGACCTGAAAATTGGTTCAAATTGTAAAAGGAAATGTTTTTTTTAGTAAATTTAGGTTGCATTAGTATTGCCAAAGTAGGTAAAAAGCATTTATGAAGTACTTTTCAAAACCACAAAGTCACTTTACAGAACCAAAAACATCGAGGACACGGAAGTTTAGAAACAAAAATAAACTAACAGTAGTCACATCATAAAAACAAAGAAGTAGTTTTAAATCAAGGCTTTGATTAAAATCGGTTTTCATTTTCCCTGGTATGACATATGTTTGTGTTTTATAAAACATAAAAACCGTGTTTTAAAATTTTTATCTCTTTCCCTAAAAACACATAAATCTTAAGTTATACTAAATAATTATCTTTAAATGCCTCCTTACATCTTTTCTTCCTCTGACTCCAGTTTTCAACTTGCTAATACTGAAAACGACAAACGTTAGGGTGTCTTCACTCTGTAACAGCATCCACTCTGAGAAATGTTGTTGTCACTGGGACTTGGTATCCTGCTTTTTATGCTTGAATTTTCGAAAAGTCTTCTTATCACTTTTTTATTACTATTTAAAAAAAAAAAAAAAAAAATGAATGACAATTTAAAATACAACTAAAACCCAAATTATTCATTCCCCCAGTAGATTGAGTTTTAAAGTTAAATGTAAATTCACTGATTTGGAGTGGTTCAGCCACAGTTCAGACTTGAATCTGATGGAAAATATATTTACTTTTTTATACTCAACACACATTTTATCCATAGTGTTTGTGAGAAAGTTGCTGAGTCATACATCCCTATGACCCTGCTGGATCCATTTGTGTGATGTTAATCACAAAGTAAGCAGTGAAGTGGGATTTGTGCCGGCATGTTTATTGTGAATTTATGGTCTGAAAGACTCTTATTATGCCGGAAAAATAAGCAAACATTCAACTCATAACCAAACACTTATCTAAAGCTGTATTTATGAGGTGCAACATGCTGTGGCTATAGTTATAAAGTCTCTATATACTTGTAAAATCTCTTTAAATTAAAGCTTAATGGAACTTGTCAATAGAGATGAGGGATCCGTCTCGGTTCTCGCTGATGTTTTTCACAAATTCTGTCGGGCAAGTCAAAAACTCCGCCTGACACGGTTGTCATTTCATTCCAGCAACCACTTGGAGAAGAGTCTTCAGCTTCTGATGGACAGGGTGGACGACCTGAACCAAGACATTGTCAAATATAACACCTACAGCCGCAACCTGAGCAAGCAGCAGCAGCAGAAGCACCAGGTAACTCCTGCAAGCAAACTCGTACACGGCAAGGCTTTCAGGGAAGCAAAGTGCCCACACCACCCACACAGTGAGCCAGCAGGAGCAGCAGGCACATCAGCGTACCAGCATGCATATAGAGATTCTTTCGCTCAACTATCACACGTATTCGCAAACAGATGCACCCACAGTCCCATTCTTAGCAGGAGAACAGCAGGTTTGTGTCTGTAGGATGTGGACACAACCAAATTGAAGCTGTAATCACGGCAGGGAAGAAATGGCTATGCAAATCCCCGGATCTGAACATCTCGTTGTGAGTGTTGCATAATTGCGCTTATTGACATCTGTGTCGAGTGAACATCAGTTTTTACACCAATTAACAGCAACAAAAATCAACACTTTTTTTTTTTTAGATATATTTATCTGATATGAAGCCAAGATCTGTTGTTTCGACACATTAAAGTAGCTGACAGGATATCACTTCAAACTCAGCCATTTAAAATGTGTTACTCCGCTGAGAGCAGGATTAAAAAAAAAAAAAAAAGGCAAGACATCTAACTTTTTCCAGACAAATGAGCACCACCATGACAGCTTTTCAGAGCTGTGAACTCCCCTTCAATGTGGGAAAGAGAGATTTCTCTGAAGACTCTTATTAGCGTAATAAACTTAATGAGTGTAGAAGAACCAAAGCACCAGCAGTGTAAGTAAAGGCCAGCCGACGGCAACCGGTCGTCTCGAATCATTTCTGTTACCTTGAGTTTATTCTGATAAGGTCGCATTGACTTGTTATAGCTGTCATAATGTAAACATCCCTCTTCCCACTGTAGCTATTCATGTGTGTCCACAGCAGAAGGTTAAATACTGCAGGTAAGGTTCAGAAATCATTACGAGCAAGGAGAGTTTATGGGTACACGGCTGTGCAAAAGTATTCATTCCCCCAGTACTTTTCATGTTGTTTACAGCCACAAAATTCAATGTATGTTATCTGGCAGACCAGCACAAAGTACTACATAACTGTCAAGTAGAAAAAACTGAGTAGATGTTTTACATATACAAATCTGAAAAGTGTGGCATGCATGTTTATTTTTTGGCAGGACCACATTTTGCTACAGATCTTTGATGGAAAACCTGGAAAAGGGCTGACTGCGTGATTTTACTCTATCATCTAATTATATATTAGACAATTCTTTAAAGCAAATTTCACCTTTAAAAAAGAAAAAAGCTATTCTTTTATGTAAGATAATTTCTGCATCTGACAAAATTAGATGTAACACTTTAAAGTATGAAGTGTGTGTTTATAGTGCCACCTTCAGCATGACAAAAAGTAAACTTATTGTTTATGTATTGACAGATACACAGGATATACATTTGCATTTATTTAAAACTAATAATGATAGCAATAATGATAAAACGAATAACACTAATAAAATACTAGGAATTTTAACTGTAAAATAATTAGTATTTATTGGATGGGTTTTTCAGGAATTTGATTTATTTAGATACATTATTTACACAATTAAATGTGATTGAAATCAAACGGAGTAAAACTTATTTGGGTTTCTGAGTAAGTCTACACATTATTACCTGCAGGCAGCTAATCAAACAAGTGGAAAGGGTAGGAACTTGTAACAGACAACCCGTCCAACTTTAGAAAGCATTTAGGACTTGGAAAATCATTTTTTGTGCTCATCCTCACCTTCTCCACTTTGCTTCTGCAGTTCATAATGAATCTCATCAAGCAGCCAGACCTTCCATATAATCTCTTAACTTGACATACTTTCATACTTTAGACCACTCTAACCTTTGAAAACTTGGCTCTTTAGAGAGTAAATGCACACTCTGCCCACCATGTTTGATTTGAAATGGTAGCATAGATGGAAACAACTAATGGCTCAAGCCTCACTGGTTTGAAGGTAAAACACAAACATTCAGCTGCAGACTGAAGACTGCTCACACAGCAATATGGAGGAAAACCGTTGTAACTTTTATCAAAATAAAAAGATGAAAAAATGAAAAAGTTAGCTATATGAGCAATATGGTGAAATCTATTAGATAACTGAATTCTTGTTGAATACAAATCTTGCTGTTCAAGACTAAAACCATGTATTCATATCTTTCCACTACTTTCTTTTAATCTATCGCATGCCTGTCCAAAAACTATATTCACGTTTCAATTTGTAGAGTGACAAAAGGGGAAAAAGTTTCAGGAGAACAAAGACTGCTAAGAGGCTCTCTGCAAAAGCCGAGCTTGCTCTGAGCAGAAGGTGCAGCCACATCACAGTTTCGACTTGGCTTGAAAGCAGGAGCGAATGCAATTTCAGAAAAGTAAATGCACTAACGGAGTGAAAACATGCGCGCACACACACAGTCTGGGTGCACATAGTGCCATCTGCAGCTACAACCTCCGCCAATTGCATCATAAACATCTGGGAGCAAATGGAAGCCGCCAGCGTCACGCGGCAACGTGTATTGTTCGAGGAAATGGGAGCATAGCACCTCACTGTGACTCACTGATGTGCACACAAACATACACCTACATTGAAACGGCTACATTATTCAGTCATTAGTCTGTGAAAGTGGAAGCGAGAAAATGTCTGAGGTATTAATGTTGATCCGGGCTGAGTCACCGCCATCATTTTATCATCAAGTAGGAGATAAAGTTACAGCCAGCTTCTCGCCAAACCAGGCAGAGTCGGATGAAACGTGGATCCGTAACTATAGGCAGAAGTTTATGAACCCTCAAGAGGAAGCGAATATGTTTCATCCTCACACTTTTAGAGCATTTAAATCCATTGTTCTCCATGTTACTCGTCTTATCAGTCTCCCAAGCTTTCCTCTTTCACTCTTGCACCCTGACTCGTATACAATATCACACAGACAAGCCCTTCTTTTATAGTGTCAGCTATTTCACATTTCACACGGTACCCTATTATGAACCAATAAAGCACACAGGGAAAAGGAAAGTGAGCTTCTATTAAACCTCTCAGACATCTACGCTGCGTGCCCCTTGTAATCTTGTGCTATTGACCCTGCTGCTTCCCGGACAAATGGAACCTTATTAATCATCATAGAAAGTTGCAAAAAGCCATTGCGCTGAGGGGGCTCCATTTTTCCCCCGTAGGCTTCTGAATTTGGTAAATAACAGATTCCTCGGCACGCGCGATCCGCAGCCAAGTTGGGTCCTTTTGTTGCCGGGAACGTGTGGCTCCCTCCGTTCTGATTCATTCGCATCCAAAGGAGCCCGCGCCACACTTTGCTGCCGATTAGGTATGCTGCAGTGTTTTAATCCGCTGAACCGAGGAAGCATAAATTGTGCCTAATAAAAGATTTCAGTGACAATTAAAAGATTTACCAACCCGGGGATTTTTTTTTTTTTAAAGAAACGCGTATAAGGCGAGCCAGAGCAGCTGAAGAAGAGAGCTTTGCCAAAGAGAGGTCGTAAAAAGTTCAGCGGTTGAAGCTGCCGTGACGTCTGGGTTGTTGTGCCAAAAGGAAGGTGGAAAACCGACGGGAGGACGTGTCAGCAGTTTGACGGTGTGGTTGTTGGAACCCAGTGTAAAAGCAGAATACAGAAGATGTGTGCTGAAATGAATTTTTGAACAGAAAAGACCTGGGCCAAAGGTGAGCAGAGGCATAATCTAAATTGTGGCTGATGCAAACATGCCCTTTGAGATGAGCAGGAATATGATATTCTCTTAATTCATAAGCAGCTGTTGTTAGAAGAGAACTCAAAATATTCTTATTTGAACCAAAAGCCTGTCTTTAAAAAGTAAACGTAAGATTGATACATCTCATGGACATTAAACCAGAGGTCAGCAACCTTTATGAATTAAAGAGCCATTCTGCTTTCAGGCCAGTCAAAAAAACAAAACAAAAAAAAAAAAAAACTTATTCACAAATGTCAACATGACTTTTTGAAATAGAAAAAATATATATATATATATTATTTTAAATATCTTCTTTAGAAAAATGTTTATTTTTAAAGAAGCATCATTTCTTTATTTTTTAGAACTAAAATAAAAATAATATTTTGCAAGAAGAGTATGGATATTTTTTTTCTCTGTTGCATGAAAAATAGTGAAATGATGGAAAAGCACATAGATTCTAGCGTGACAAGAAAAACGGATCTAAAATTTAATGTACATATTTGCAAGAAAAAAACTGTTAAAACCCTGCATTTGTTATTACATCTATATTTAGAAGGTTAGCTGGTTCTTTTTATGTTTCAGCCAAAATTATTAAGATCCATTGTGGACGGTCCAATGAGCCACATGCAGCTCCGGAGCCGCAGGTTGTAAACCTCTTCATTAAACGATGACTTTAATGCAGTCACTAAATAACTTCTTCACTTCTTTGTGTGGCCAACTCAAATTGATGTTACTTTTCTGATGTACAATTCAATCTGGATGATAATTGTAATTTGAAAGCTGACATTGGCTGCAGTCTGAACAAGATGATCAGAGGTCTTGTGAGGGCATTCTGACTGGGCGAGCTGACCTACTGGGAACGCACGAAACGCAGTGTGCTTGGAGAACGAGGCTGTAATCAAACATGGTTGAGATCTGTTCCCCCTCCCAAAAATAAGAAATACAAAAATGCACAACTGTTTTTAGCTTCTGCAAGTGGTGTTAAAAGTGTTTGCCCCTTTCCCAATTTTCTGTTTATGTGCATGTTTGTGACACTTCAGTGTTTCAGGTCATCAGACCAATTTAAATATTAGTCAAAGGCAACACAAGTAAACACAAAATGTAGTTTTTAAACAAAGATGTTTATTACTAAGGCACACCTCTGTGTGAAAAATATATCTCATGTCTTTGCTGCATTTTTATTTGTACTTCTTAAACCACCAGGGAGACCGGGGGAAATTAGTTACTTTTGTATTCCTTAGCCAATATCTATTAAAATGCTCCACACATTATTATTTAAATATGTTGTTATAATTAATTCTAATGATTTTTTACAATCCTGTTTATTTATTTATTTTCTTTGTGCCCTATGCACAGTGCACTATGCATGTGGTTTCTTCTCTAACCCCTTTAGGCCAATTTAATTGCATAAAAAATGCCAGATAATGACCGTTGATCAAACCGAAATAGTTGGTAGCTATGGACTCTCACAAGCAGATTTTCTTACAGCAGACAGCTTCTAGATCAGAGAAAATGACTTAAAATTATTGGTTGTTAAAGCAGGTACAAAGTGTCCTAAACTTAAAGGGGGGGAAAAAAATGGTCAAGTAGGTAAAATGGCATCCATCCATTAGCCAGTGTAGCACTTTGTTACCATGGGTACCTGACACAGAATAGTAGATGGAAATTACCATTATTACAATTAAATGTTGTTTTTTTCCCCCCTGGCCAAGAAATCATCATAATCTGATTTCCTCCTGCTGCCTGGGCATCGAGAGACATGGCAGATGCCGTTTGAGCTCGTAAAATCTGAAGGAAGACTCTACTATCTTGATATGATTTTAACAATAGAAACTAGATCTTATTTTACTGTCTTTTTTTAGGGAAGGGGGTAATGATAATAAATTACTGTTTACCTAGTTGCTCCAGCACTACAGAAACATTTCAAAAGTCTGTAGACTGATAAAACTGAGAACATGCCATCATGTCCTGCAGGTGCTTAAATGCTTCTAAATTTACAGAAAGAGGTAAACACTACAAAATGCAGGAAATATACTGGAAGATGCTTTTTATCACCAGATATAAAGCATAACCTAACAAGAGGCTTCAGTCCAACTCCATCCATCCATCCATCCATCCATTTTCTTCCGCTTATCCAGGGTCGGTTCGCGGGGGTAGCAGCTTCAGAAGGGAAGCCCAGACTTCCCTCTCCCCAGCCACTTCTTCCAGCTCTTCCGGGGGAATCCCAAGGCGTTCCCAGGCCAGCCGGGAGACATAGTCCCTCCAGCGTGTCCTGGGTCTTCCCCGGGGCCTCCTCCCGGTGGGACGTGCCCGGAACACCTCACCAGGGAGGCGTCCAGGAGGCATCCTAACCAGATGCCCGAGCCACCTCAACTGGCTTCTCTCGACGTGAAGGAGCAGCGGCTCTACTCTGAGTCCCTCCCGGATGACTGAGCTTCTCACCCTATTTCTAAGGGA
>CAEFZX010025226.1:0-61640 GCA_903066825.1 Alfaro cultratus
CCTTCTTCCCTCATTCGTGAACAAGATCCCGAGATACTTGAACTCCTCCACTTGAGGCAGGACATCCCCCCCGACCCGAAGAAGGCACTCTACCCTTTTCCAGCTCAATTCATGAAGCATCTTTCTAAAAACTTTAAGCTCCTTTACAACCAACTACTTTGACATACTTTCAACTAGAGATGCCATTCAAACTTGAAAATGTAGTCACTTCCTTCACCTACCTCTGTTTATTTCAGTTTTTTCATCTCTTTTACAGATTTGTATTTATTGTCCAGCCCTATGTAAGCCTTTAAAACATTAAGGTTATCTAAGTTATTTTTTTTTCCAATAAATGTCTTATCTCTTTAAAACCATTTTTAAGTCATAAAATATTCACATATCATTAGCATTTTACATATCTGATCCCTTTGTGTTTTTCATAGAACTTTTAATGTAACTTTTAGTTGTTCCTTACCCAGCAGCTAATTGAAGTCAGATCTGATCAAATGCATAAGAAAGTAAACAACACAGGCTCACTTATTTAGACAGAGGGTGACTAGGAAGTTGCTCAATTAGGGTTTAAAACAAAAGCTGGCTTTATAAAACTAAGAATATGCTAACTTTGCTCATCAAAAACGTAAACGAAAGACTTGTGAGTTAACACAGTTATGTACTAACAGATTTCACTATAGGCGTGTTTGTCACAGTACCAGGGGAGTAAAACCAGTGCAGGGAGGACACTGGGAAGGATTGCAAACACCCCACATTCCTACATGCGGACACATATACGTTTACATATATAGGTGCCTTTTCTCTCTCTCTTTCTCTCACACCCTCACGCAATCACGCAAGCACACACACCCACACCCACACAGGGGAGCAGGATAAAAATACCATGCTGACAAGTCAATTAATCAGATGTGAAGGTGCTGAGCAGAACAATCCTTTACAAGGCTGGAGTTCTAGGGTTCAAAAACACTGTGTGTGAGTAAGAGAGAATGTGTGTGTGTGGATGTGTAACACTGACGTTTCTGTGCTTAATAACCTGTGTCATAAGTTGTTGATCAGAACATTCTGGAGAAATAAACTGAAACACCTGAATTGTTTTTGTGCCCAATAGGAGATGCAATATATTTTTTGTCACGCAAGCTCAAGTTTTATTTAAAATGTCATTTTTAACCTATGCATTTTTGTCTAGGTTAATGTGGTTGACTTAGTTGTTATAAGATAACATTAGACTTCAAATTTTTTCACTTTAAATAAAAAGAATACATTTCATGATCTACTTGCACCCTATATACTGTAATACTCCTCTAGAAATTATGTCAGAAGAAACTGATGTAGAGTCCATTTATAAAGGGGATCCCCCACCATCACCATCTCACACTGTCATGGTTTTTATACTAAACCCGGCATAATTTCATACCCGCTTTGGGAACATTTTCACACCTGCTGTTAGAAGTGATTTAAAGTTTTTTTTTATTATTATTATTTGGTAATATTCTACATTACAAAAGAGGGATTTGGGAATTCCAACGATTATCTTTTGGATAGAAGTTTTATATGAATATTTTTGTTTACAGCAGGGCATAATGTGTCATCTTTTATAAGGAAAATCAGTGGAAAGAGACTGCAGTTTAAATTCTTTAGAAAATAACATAAATAATACATTTTTATATCTAATAAAAAAATTGCTTATCCAGAAAGAAAATTACAACGCATGGTGTGAAATACTGGTGCAAATGGGTGAATGAGTAACTTCACTCAGATCAGCAAAATAGGTAAAAGATTGTTGGTATTGTATGTTAACAGATGAGGACCCAAATGCTTTAAAATACAGCAAAAAGCTACTCAAAATGTTTGTAATATTTAATTAAACTTACAGCACTTTTGAAAAACAACTCAAATTACAAAGAGAGACCCACAGAAAGGAATTCTGCTTAAACAAAAACTTGAAAATCCCAAGGTCATGTTGACAAAATGCATAAAAATTGAGTTGGATGACACAAACAGGCGCTGATAAATTTAAAATCAGAACAGCTATAACCCAAGATCACAGAGCAACTAGGTTATTTCTTAAAACATAAAATGAGTTTAACACTTAAAATTAATAATCTCTTATAAATACTATGTTTTTCCAATGTTTTTCCTATGTTCCACCATAATGTGGTGGTAGCAATCATTTGTTCCATGTGATTTAGGTCTTACTAAGAAATTTATGAGCATAAATTATTATGCTCATAACTGATGTGCACTTATGAGGATTTCAAGTTTTCATTGGGAATCTGAGCTGATTCTGACTATCACTAACTTTTTTTTTCTTCTGGAAACTGAATATGACGCAGATCATGAAATAATTTAATTTTGATGACCATTTATGTGTCCCGAAGGTTATAAAAGTTTGATCAAAGTCACAAATGGTGCATTAAAGTAAATTATTTTTGATGACTGTATTTCTGACTTAAAACAACAAACACACTAAAAGAGTTCTCAGTTTTAATGCATTTAAAACAAGGAAAACAAGTTTTATTTTGTTATTTTCTGTTTTGACCTGCTGATCATCCATCAGATCTATTTGTTTCTAAATGATTGCTGGTGTTTTCGTGACTCTACAGGTCAGTCACTGCAACATGTGACTGAGCTGTGGAGTCAAAGCAATACAATTAAATGTACTTCATTATCCATAATGATCAGTGTGGCCTGTCAGCACCACTCAGATGTGTTGACTTTGGTTTGTTATCAGCAGTGTGACTGACTGACATCTCCTGAGCAGTGCTGAAAGCAGTCAATCAGCAGTTGCTACTGCGGTAATAACAGGGATGTGTGCACTCCCCCAGGAAGAGCTGTCAGGTCAATGGATCACTGCCATTCTGACACATGAGCACACATTTATACACAGACTCACACAGAACTGAAACAATGCATCCATCCGCTTATAAAAATTCAGCAACTTTGGTTTCATCCGCACAGTGAAACACTCAAGCACACAAACAGTTTGTGCTGCTTCGGTTCCCTTTTTTTGAAATTACATATAGATTTCATTGAATAGACGAATGCAAGTGCACACACTCACACACTAAAAGTTCTTTATTACCCAACATGAGCTGGACTACATTCAATTATGAAATCAGTTCAACAATGTACATATTTAGAAGTAGAAAGAAAATTGTTTATTTAAAAATTATGAGTTCAAGTGAACTGAAGTTTTCAGGTTCACCGAACTTTCCTGACATTTTATGTAAATGTTTGCTAGTTTTCTCAAGCTGAAGAACTATCCTGCTTGAGAATTTTGGGGAAAAATGTATTTAATAGACCTGAGCTTTTTTAAAAATGTTTTTTAAATCAATTCAATGTAACAGAAGGGCTTCAACTACCACCTACCTACCACCATCCATGGACAAGAGACTAAGATATTCCTCACAAAGGCAAACACAATTGGTAGCTTGCATTAAAGCCATGCTGGAGCTTCAGATATGAATGTAAAATAAAGTTACGGTCTTTTCTCTTCGTGACTAAGATTTTGTCCCTGAACACTGCAAACTGAATTGATAATAATTTGATCCCTGAGTCTTAAAAATAGAAACAAGCTCAACTGTGATCCAAAAATCTGGACATAATTTATGCTTTGGTTACACAAGAACCAGGCAGCTCTTAAAAGCAAACTAGGCCTCACAAACCAGGACAAGCTACCAAAGGTTTTGGAAGACTCATTCATGAACCAACTACAAATCCCCCACCCCCCAAAAATAAAAACAAATAAAAAAAAACATGTGAAGCAAATACCTAAACTCTGCATTTCCACTGTTTCAATGACAGACTAAAAATCTACCCTGTTTCATGTGTTTAAAACATTTTCTAATCTGGTTCTGGGCTCTAGAGTTTGTACTTTATCCAAGTATATTATTGGAAACTGATTTTTTAAATATTGTATTCCCTACATATAGCTAAAAGGTGAAATTGTTCTAGCTTTTAGCTGAATGTTTTTGCTTTTAGCAAAACAAATTTTGCTTTGGGTATACATGGTTGTCATAAAGTCACAGAGAGCGAAACATTGTCAAATGTTAAAACTGGAATAAATGTGATCGACTCAATGATTTCATGTATCTATAAGTTGTTCACTTTTATCCATTTGCAACACTTTATCACTTGCAAATCAGTCTCTTGCACACTGCAGAACAGAGCAACATGGAATACACGAAATTAAACAAAATTTTATACATTACATTGGACCTTAAATAGAGGATCAATATGATGAGAAATAATTAAAACAACTCCTTCAGGTAGATGCATTAAAAGTCTCCAACTGTTTTACCTTCTTGCTCTGCTGGTTCTCCTGCTGGGCTGAGTTTCACTGGCTCTGATATTCAAAAGTATTTTGTTTAATAAAATTAGAAAACCACAAGATTGATTTCTCTGGATTTGATTTAAAAGACATTATCTAAAAAGTTGAAGTTAATAATAATATTTGCTCTGTAAAGCAGCCTGGGGTGTCTCCCGCTATGACTTGACATCATTTCTCGAATTGTCCTGGAATCTCTCTTCCAAATTTTTTTATTCTTCTTCTTTCCAAAATGGTCTTTCTCTGGCTGGTTGAGCTCCCTCTTTATGTACTTATTCTAGTGAATAGTCAGTTTTCGTAATTGTAAAATCAACGCCAGCATTTGATGAACTTCATGACAGATTTTTGTTCTCATGAAGAAACTATGTCAATACTCGTAATAGGAGGCACTTTTACGAGTTGAGGCACTTTTACAAAAGTTGGTTGGATTTCTGATCTAACCAGCTGCTTAGATCAGAAATCCAAACAGCTCATCAGTGCTTTGCTAAAGTATTGCAAATTTATTATTGTATTGTAGTTATTATATAAATTCATGATTGAGAAATCTTTATATCTCCCATGACAACTCTTCAGAGTTGCTTATTTCTTGCTCATTCAAAGTGCCTCCTATTTATACAAAGATCCTCCTTGAATCTGAAGTTTCTGTGATGACATGCTAAATGCAGGCTGTTGGAAAGAGCAGGAGCTTCTTAAAGAGACAGAGTCCCCATTTCAAGGTGTCAAATTGCAAAGTCAAGTTTCTTTTAACCTCTTAACCTGCAGCGGAGCGCCTGCGCGCCATTTTTCTATTGTGTTTTTGATTGGTTTATCCATAAAAACAACAAATAAAAACCTTCCAAAACACAAAACTATGCCGGTGTGTGAACCTCGGAAACAAACATAAAAACGTTTGACATGGTTACACTTTCACATCTTTCCTTATTTTTTTTTTATCTCTTACCACCAGCTCTCCTGACTTTTATGTAGTAGTGAACTTGCAAAAGAAGAAAAAAAAGAAGTTTTCTAAAAACTCAGACATACCTGGAAGCATGCTGTGAAATTCAGTCTGCAGCAGCGGTTCAGTCTGGCCCTGATTCACTGCCTTCGCTCGCTGCTGTGAGTTACAAGTCATACGAATCAGGCTGGAGAGAAATAGAGGTGTCTGTACTGTGATTCCCACAAAGTTGCTGTGCCATTATCCATTATTTGAGTGAGGCAGGCACCGGCGAGGTTGTTAAAAAAAAAGAAAAAAAAAATGTTCCCGTCACCAAAATGAAACGACTTCTCCTTGAAGCTCCTCTCAGTCCTATCACTCTGCTCAATCACAGCCGTCTGTCCTCTTCCACTTCATCTTAACATTTTTTCTTCTTTTTCCTTCTCTCATTTTCCCCTCCTGTGCTTATCTCTAAAGGTCAACTGACTTTGGACTCACAGTGGTTATGATTTCAGAAACTAAGTGCCCTCCCCCCCTCCCCGCACGTTACAGTGAAAGGACATCCTCTGCGGGGGGCCTCCGATTTATATGTAAATGAAACATGTCCAGGCGGAGGTGCAGACAGTTCGGATGGAGCAGACGGGAGTAAACAGGCTGATTTTAATGACCTTTCATATCAAGCAGGGACATGGTTGTTTACAAACAAACAGAAAGCGGTCAGACTTGTTTACCAATTAAACAGTAGTGACAGATGTGTTTACAATCCACCAATGCTGCCAGCCTTTGATGATTTTAATATTCATACCTGTGCTCTGCAGAAGAAAAAAAGCGCTCTCCGTGGAGCAGGAATGCATTTTAAATATTGGTGAAGTTTAAAGTGAGAGAACGAAAAAAAAAAGAAAAAAAAAAAGAGGTGACATTTTTAAGAGGAAAAAAAAAGTGCCTGACTTAATTAAATGAATTTTTTTTGTGGAAATGTGTGATAAAGCAATTTCAAACTCTTTGAATAAATGTTTATTTTTGTGTGGTTATTCTTGTTGGAGCTCTGTGAAAGTGTGAGTAATCAGCGGCGTTTTTAGATTACTTCAGAATATTTCTGCAGGAGTATTGCTTCTGACTTAAGCATTTGCCTTGATTTATTGCTTTTGTTTTCATCATTCTCTGCAGTGCTGTTCACTATAGGGGTAGCTTCCTATAAAAATGATTCATTATCTTTTTCCGTGTTCACATTTTTTATATTTTTTTTTTGTGGCTGCTGTAGACAGGTGGAGAGAAAGGACTGGAGCAAAAATAGAAAAGCTGGGGGTTTATATCTCACAGTTACTCAGTTCTGTCTAAAGTTGTAATCTAGGAACTGTTGAAAATAAAAGTGAAATGGGATGTATTACGTGGACAGTCTTTCTTTATTACTTTCTTCTCAAAGCTATTCTTAAAATGCACAATACACAATAAAACGCATTGTACCCCTGATACCTGACTGCAGTGCACACAATGAACACTCACCTCTCCCGGTTCAGCCAGAGATGTCCGCTGTAAAACTGAAATAGGAACACCGATATATTTGTTCTGGGCCTAATTTCTCTTTTATTTGACAGACACAGAAATGTAGGAAGAACGCACGAGACTGACATAATCCAGCAAATTGCCGCTGGTTGAAACTACAGTGACATCACCGTTCCCATTTATTTTGTTTATTTAAAGTTTAAGAATCTACTAAGATTCTGGAAATTTCATTTTAGCGAATTCATTATTAGCAGAATTATTCAGCAAGAATGTCATTCTAGAATTTCAGTTTCAAGCAATGCTGCACTCTGAGGTGAGTGAAGCATCTGGAGGCTGTAGCATGTTATTAACGCTTATGTTACCAATGGGTTGGGCATGCTGTGGTGGCGTAGGGGTTAGCGCGACCCACATTTGGAGGCCGTCGCGGGTTCGACTCCCGGACCAGACGATATTTGTCGCATGTCATCCCTCCTGTCAGCCTACTGTCAAATAAGGGACACTAGAGCCTGCAAAAAAGCCCCCTGGAGGGGGAAAAAAAATAAAAAAATGTTACCAATGGGTTGTCACAACAGTAATCGCAGTTATACTTCTGCAGCAGTGGTACACGGCAGGGGAAGCATGCTTACAGATTTTCTTGCGGGATCATTGGCCTAGTTTAGCAGACGTTAAATATTTGGTGCTACGGTTTCAAATGTGCAATTAAAAATGCCAGGGCATCAAGTTCTTCTGCTATGCCCCTAAAAACTGATATGGAGTTGTGTAACTGTGGTATTAGTCTGGCTACCTGAGCAGATACCCTGGCTAATTAACCAGCTTATACAAACGCTATCCACTGTGAGAGTTTCTCTGTAATTAATGGTAAAACAAAGTAATGTTCTGTTATAAAATTATTTAAGTCTACTAAATGGACTTGTTGAGTGTTTTTGTCTGAGCATCAAAAACAAGATACAATAAATTCCATTATTATGACTGCAATATCCAATGTTATTTCGTAATTGTTTTGTCTTTAAAAATAAAAGCAGTACGATGATATTACATACTTTTGTTTAAAATTTTTGCTTTCATATATAAAGCCCCTTTCATCACTCACACAGATCCACAGTTGTGCCATGCATTTTGAACAGGAGACAGATCTAGACTGCATGGACTCATCTCTGATGGTGCTGAATTAGCTCTGGCATGGCACTTCAAAAATATGTTCAGACTTCTTAGGATTAAATTTTGCCTTAATTTTAAAGAATGTCCTTAAAATGCCAAAGTCCCTTTTTTCATCAACTGCAACCCTCACCTACCCATGCTCTGCTACACCTGATATTGGCTTTTACACTCTATGTTCATAAAAGATATGCATGCTTGCTTGGAGCTTTAAACATCCCATGTTCCTAAAGGAAAGTTGAAATGTGAACTCTGATGCTCACACAATGCGGTCCAGAGTGTTTTTGTTTTGTGATTGGCTTTTGCCATGAGAAACAGATCACATTACCAATTTCTCTCAGAAAACAATCAAATCTGCACTTTAAATCTAAACACGTATTAAAAACTTTTGATTAGGCATTTCATACAGTCTTCATGCTCACATCTATGTTTTAAGAAAATCTTTACCTCACTGTATCTGCTTAATAAACCTTGCTGCTGAGAGTTACATATTCTTTGATTTTTGTGAAGGAAATTCATTACTTGAAATTTGGCCACCCCACTCAATCCGCCGCCTTTGATTTTCAGATAAGCCATGAATTGAAATGTCAATATTCTCATTATATCTTACTTTGTTTGTTCAAGTGAAGTCATTAGTAAACAGTCCATAAAGAATTGTTTGCAGCATTGGAAAATAAAAAAAATAAAAAAACTGCATGAAGCTATTAAATATCAGGATTTATTCCAGTCTAACAATGTCAGCAACAACTTTACTCACATCTAATCTAAAATGATTTTTTCATTTCACAGAGAAACTAGATGTGACAGAATAAATGGAACAGGAAGATAAATCTCTACTGCATATCAGATATGACAATTTAAATTCTCCAGTTGTAGATCACAAATGTATGAAATGTTAAATATTTTCTACCTGTCATATTTAACAAGTAAAGAAAAGAGGATTTTTTTTTTGCAAGTAAATACTTAACTTCCCTCTTTACGCTCAAAGAGACACATAAAGCAAAACTTGATGCGATCTTAACTGTGCAGCTTGATCGGCTCAGCACCGTAACAAACAGAAAGGACAATATTTACAGACACTAAGTGCAGGGTTCTGCAGTTGAGTGTGGTCCAGATTCATTCATGCTAATGCGACTACAGTCTGGCCCTGAGGGAGAGTCTGTGTCCCATTTAATTCAACTCTGATCAATACTCGGTTAGCAGCGATAAAACAAACTGCAGTGACAATTTCTCAAAGAAAATGTGCACTAAATATAAGAAGCAAACTACACCTTGAATTTAAATGCGAAGCCGCGTCTCCTCTTTCTCAGGCTTTATGTTTGCACTCAGACTAAAGTGTGTTTGTCAGTTAGAGAAGTTATTTTTCTCTGCAGCATACGCCTCAATGGGCTGTCTATCTTTTTGGATGGTGCTGGGCAAAATAAATTGACAGCTACACACACACACACACACACACACCCCAACACGCACACCTACACAAACACAAATGCACAAATATAATATATATGTTTGGATGTAGAAACTCACAAATGTGCAGGGCCACAGCAGTTTATCACAAACAAAACCGCACATGCAGACAGCAAAGCAGTCACATACTGGCTGATGGCTCGAGTGGCAGTTTATTTTCACGACTTAAATGAACAGTCGTATAGTTTTGGTGCTCAGAGGGAAAGTAGAGAATATGAGACACTGTAAGCACTTCTGAGTGAATGGAGCTTAAATTGAACCTTATAAACACAGACATGCAATGGTCTTTGTCAGGTTCATGCAAACTCTCTGTGCATGATAGATTGAGTAAGAATCACTGAACAGGAGCAACTCTAGGAAGTTTCCCGAAGGCGGCCCGGTTGGGGCAACTAATAATCTAGAGGTGGCACATCATAAACTAAAGTTATTCCAGATTAATCACATTTGTCGAAACAGCTGAATTTGATAGTGAGACAATTAAAAGAAAAAGAAAAAGAAAGTTTTTGTCTTCAAAATCTGATGATTTGTTCAAATATGTTTTTAAACTCAAAGTTTTCTCCTAAATATTAACTTCATCCTGATTGCAGGATAAGGGTCGAGTGATACCCATTTCAAAAAGCATGAGGAAGGACAAAAGGAGAGCATTTTGTCATAGTTCAGAAGTGTGTGTTTGTGAGTCGTTGAGCTTTAGGTTTCTATCGGTGGGAGTGGTCAAATAAGCCACAGCACTCAGATCTTACCTGTTCTCTGAATTAATTAGAATAGAATAGAATAGAATAGAATCAAATTAAAATATAGATAAAGTATCTAAGATTTAGTTTTAGCACTTAGAGATTTAAATACAAAATCTGTATTTAGTATTTCGATTTAACATTTAAATTTTGATTTAACATTTAGATTTTGATTTAACATTTAGATTTTGCTAAAATGTAAATACGGTAAATTATGACAGCTTTTTAGACATTTCCCTTTTAAATCTAATGAACATGAGCTACATGTGGAAAAGTAAGACAAGTATTAAAACTCTCTGCTAAATATTTTGCACTCAAATTTTACACTTGGTGGTCTTTTGCTATCTTTCTAGAAATTGCTCTGAAAGTCGATCATACACCAAGACTGCCAGGAATTACGTGGTTAGCAGCCGAACAAAGATACTCCAATGGCTGGTCACCCACACAGCTGTTTGACTTCAATGCGGCAGCAAATCTGCATATTTGTTTTGTTCAAAGATTTATTTTGAAAGCTTCATTCCAATGCACAACATAATTGGGTCCATTGTAATAAACAGCTCTTCTTCCACTCATCTGGGTGTCAATCCTTTCCTGAATCGAGCTGAAACGAGCGAAAATACCAACGGCTTCAGAAACCTCCACTAAGTATTTATGAACAGCGCGGCTAAAAAAATATAAAAAGAAATCACTCTTTGATCATGGCTGTAGTGCTAAAAGGAGACAGCTTGCATGAAATGGGCAACCAGCGAGGCCAGAATGTGTTTAATAAGGATGAATAAGGTCTGCAACATTTTCCATTTGGTGAGCATGAATAACATGACATGATGCAAAAAAAGGAAAAGAACAGCAAAAGCCTGGAGAAGAGCTGACTTTGGAGATTTTCCTTTCCAGCATCCCAACAGCCGAGCAGGAGAGAAGAGAGGAGCCGTGAGGAAGAGGAGCAGAAGAGGGAGGAGGTAAGGGTCACAGAGCGGAGGGATCCAGTACCCTTCACCTCAGTCTCATTCCTTTCTCACCTTGTTTTGAAGGTTTATCCTTCTACCTCACTCAGTTGCCCTTTTTTCCATCCCTTCTTCACGCCCTCAGGCTACACATCACATACATTCCTCCTATGTTTCTCCTCTATCCTCTCCCTCATGACTTCCTCCCCCTCATCCCTTCTGCGACCGGACGTCCTCCACTCTCCTCCCCCCTCTTTTTGTCCTGTTCCTCTTCCCCGCATGCAGCTGATTTACATCCTGCATCAACTCCTCTTTGCAAAACCTTCCTCTCTTTATCATCCCCTCTTCTCTATAATGTTCCACACCCTACATATCCCCCACTAGTCCTCCTACTTTCTCCACTGCCGCCGTCCTCTACCCTCCTCTTCTCTCCCTCGCGTTGTCCCCTGCCTCCCTTCGTTTGCCTCTCTCTCCTTTTCCCAGGGCTCGTTAAACAATGTCCATATTCACCTGCATCATCTGCACAGAGCCTCCTATAGTGGTGACACAGTGAATGTGTGTGGGAAAGGCAAAAGATGTAGATATGATCTGAAGTCAAAGAGTTTGGGTGTGCATTTATTGCTTAGGAAAGGGAAGGAACAGGTCCAAGAAAAGCATAGGCCAACTTTTTGATTAAAGACACTCAGATGCCCACTTAAAATGTATGTAAAAGCAGTAAGACAAAGGAAGGCTGTGACAAGAAAAGCACTAAACAAACTTTAGATTATTGGGTGTTTTTGCAGGATTGCTTTCATCTGCAGAACAATTGGTATTCACAAGAGTTAATCTCTCAAGCTGCTGGCCCATAAAAAAAGATCCAACCCTGCCCACCTAACGCCATCAAACTCGTTCAGCAGGACACACTCTTAAATCTCTGTTTTTCAAATTTACATGGCAGCCGTTCTGCTGTTATATTGTCAACCCCCTTTTTTTTGCTTTGTTTATCCTTTTCCTTGTCTTCACATTTGTCTTTTCTCCCACTTCTCACCGTCACTCTCTCGCGGTTCTTGTCCCTGCGTTCTTTGAAGTCGGCTCATTCCTGCTGTCAGGTACCACCTGTTCAGCTCTCAACAGGACTGGACCATATTGAGCTAAATTATAAACACCAGGACAGCACTGGACAGGGCTGACAAAGTCTGACCGTGACTAAACAAATAAAGCAAGTGTAATTATGTGACGCAGTTCAGATGAAGACCTGTGTTTGCAACTTGCTCTGTTAGGAACATTGTTTTAAATTTTACAATACTTATTGCACCAAATCAGATCTTATCTAGCTTTTAATTGATTGTATTTTACATTGTGTAACATCTTGAACGAGTCTGTGACTTTCTTGAACGAGTCAGATTTTGTGTCGCAATGGAACTCAATAAAACTATTAATAAAGGGTATGAAATGATAGAAATATCTATAAAATATCTGTCATTGTCGACAGAGTGATCTTCTGTTTTTTCAGATATTTTCTTACTTTTTTAGTCACTATTTGCATTTATGAGTATAGCTACTGGTGTCTTGCTTGTGCTAAAAGCTATGGACACCTAAAAGAAAATGATCACAGTCACCAATAAAAGCATCACATTTTCACATAACTGAATGCTTATAAAAAATTTTGAAATATATTTGAAGGAACCCAACAGAAACTGAATCTCCACAACTTGTTCATATATATGTTAACAAAATACTGCAGTACAACTACGTGCTGCAGAAAGTTAGAAAAGTAGCCTGTTAAAAAGTTCAAAAATAGTTTCTTCACTATGTGAAACACTCCTTTGTGTTTGTATAAGTACAAACAAAAAGGAAGTTTATATTTAATCCTATCCTGAAGTTTACTATGGGGAACATATTGACATGTCCAATCATTTAATTAAAGTAACTCAACATGTGTTCAACATGATACCATATTCTTAATGGCAAATTTTACAGTAAAGTGTGTATCGATGGTTAGTTTTGCTTTTATAAAATATTGCACCAGTAGTTTTCACCAACTGTGTGTACATGCTGGAATCATAATTAGATTAAAATCTGTATTAAGTTAATCCTGCAGCATCATACCATTACAACACCTCCAAATGCTTAGCCAGAGGTCTTTAAGACAGAACTAACTTTGAAGCAAGGAAAACAAAGAACCTATACAAACATCACAAAGGCCCTTGCCAACATCATAATATCAAAGAAATACGATTGATATCATGATAGGATGGAAAATGATAAATTACAAGAATCAAAACCCACCCTACTTTCCCTGATAAAACATGTCTTTGCTTTGATTTGCTTTGACTTTTCTGTCCTCAAATTTTCAATCAGAGGCTTTCAGAGGAGCTACCTCTTCAGGCAAAAGCCCACATGGGTTTTAACATTTGCTTGATTATTTTTACTCTGAGGCAGCTCTGATCTTTAGCATAGTCACTGCACTCCAATTTCCCCCCCCAAAAAAATCTCTCCACAGTTTTAATCTGTCCTATCTGACACTGTTCCTATGTGCTCTTTGTGTTTCTGGTCTTTTCCTTCTCTTATCGTCTTTGCTCTGGAGCAATCAGTGAGTTGAAAGGTTAGAACATCCTGTGGACAAGACTCCACTGAAACCTCTAGTAGAAACATTAACATTGGTACGAACTAAAGAGAACAGCCTTGTGTGTGTGCGTGCGTGCATGTGTGTTCTCCCAGGTGACGGAGCATGGACGGCAGAGATACTCGTTTGATCCCTGGAACAAAGAGATAGGGGAGTGCAAAGGAGAGAACAGCAGAGGCAGGCAGCTTAAAGGGAAAAGATGGAAAGGCAGCGAGGAAGAAGAGGAGTACGAGAGACAGAAAGCTTGAGGGTGGAGGAGAGAGACGGGAAACTGAAAGAAAGGGAGACATGGGGTTAGGAGGGATCAAGCCACATGAGAACGGAGCTTTGTTGAAGGGAGTTTGAACATCATGAGCGGCTTTGTCACATAGTGAGTGGGGAAGGAGAAATATGTCCAAAAACTGCTTGGTCCACTCCAACAGTAGCAGCAGGCCCGACTATTTTATGTTACACGCTGCATGGTGGGAAATCCTATCAATTTTATGTCGAGCTGACATTTCACATGATGAGGCTGAGGTTTCAACTGCAAGAAGAATCCATTCATTCATTTTCTATACCCGTGTAATAAAGCAAAAACAAAACAAAACAAACAAAAAAAAAGGTCGACAACCTTTCACACATGCATTTATACTAAAGGGCAACTTAAAGTCCCCAATTAACTTAAGGTGCATGTCTTTGGGAGGAGGTCAGACTAACTGGAGAGGAAAAAAACAAAAAAACATCACAGATAACTTCTACCTTCAAGGAAGAAGAGGCTAGCTACCTTTTAGCACTCCAAGAGGCCTGTTGGTCCAAAATATATGATTAACGATAGATTTACTAATGTTTTTGTTCCTTATAACTCTTACTGGGCTTTTTTACCGCTTTTGTTTGAGAGTTTAAGAGTTTTAACGCAGAAATAAATGAATATGTTGTTTGACCAAAACAGTCTGCTGTACATTACAAACTACATGCAATTTCTTCTGTTTTAGATTAATCCAGAATTATTCTTCAGAAATCAGCTTTAGTACTTTTCCATGCTTACCTGACATACTTTGTTAAATAAACTTACTAAACGAGATTTAATTTCTCCATCCAGAAACAGGCATGACCAGGTAAAATTTAAAGAAAAAGTTCAAACATTGAGCCAATTTGAGTGATCAATACTGAAATTCAACATTGGATTGAACTGGAGTTATATCCTACCAAAGAAATGTAATTTTTCACTCTTAATTCTATGTTTTCTAAGTTGCTTTAAAAAAGGCAAAAGAAGTCAAGGAGAAAACTGTCTTGAAAGAAATGAACAAATGGTCTTTTACAATATGGATGAAAAAGCAACCCAATTTCCTTAACAACTAAAGTAACAAACTCAACATTTATTGCATTTATACACCATTATTGTTTTCTGCAGCTGTGCAAGTTAATCAATTATGTCGTGTGCACAGTGCGTTGATTTCTGTGCCGGAAAACAGCTTACGCCACCATCATGCAATTTTTCTGATGTCGGGGAAAAAAAACTGCAAAGGAAATCATTTCACATCCAGTGCGGTCATCAAAGCTCCCGATCAGCAGGTACTGTGCTGAAGTGTTACAACATGCTGAAATTACTAAAAAGTGGCAGACGGATGAGAAGAAACAGGCAAAAGAGAGGAGCAAGCGGAAAACAGACGCCTGCACAGATATCAAGGGATATTTCAACTTTACAAATTAGTTAAACTGTCCATCTACAATGACTGAAAAATAAAGATGTAACTTGGTATAAAAGTGAAGTTGCACATTTAAAGATGGTGTTCTCTGATCTTTTATCTCAAAATAAAAGAACATTAGCTTCAATCCCTTTTCCTCACTCATATCACAACACGGTGTTAAAATTTACATCCAATTAGTCAAACATTTCTTGACATATTAAAAAGAAGAATATTTTTATTTGCTCCAAAGAGAAAACCATTTTTTTTTGTTTTATCTCATCTTGACATGAAAACAGTGCCTTGGTAATATTTACCATTAAATCAGCTGAAGCCAGCTGTTAATAATTGCCTTTAGTTGAGATTATATGACATTGTTAACTAAAAAACCCCCACACATTTAACTATTCACAAGAAACAGGATGTAAAATACACTGGCAAATGTTTTGACAAACAACGCTACTGCTAATGCTAATGCTAATGCTGTATCATTTTGTAATTCTCAATACATTTGTGTTTGGTGTTTGTGAAAGAGCTCCAGTTTCTAACTCAAATTGTTGACGGTAATCATCAGGATTAGAATATTTTCTCAAATATGTTACAATGATGTGTTAACAAAGAGTTAAAAATGCTTCATTCTCACCCTAAACATCTATACATGCTAATGGGGTTAATGCTAGTTAGCATAGTAAATAGTACACCACAAACCAGCTATGGTGCAGTTCACTTCAGACAGGCTTCAATTCAAACCAACTGCAGGAAAAATGCATCTTTTTCGACTTTGCAGGCTGTTGCTGGGCCTTATGGTTAAAATGAGTCCTTCAGTGTTGCTAATGCTACTACTGCATGTACTAATTAAACTGGAGTCCTACCTGAGCTGCTGTTTTCTGCTTAGCAATGCTCCTAGTAGCATGTTGTGGGCCAACAGCATCTCATCTCATTGAGCCTGCAGCACACATTTGGTGACGTCGTTCCAAAATTAGAAGCATCGCATCGCAAAACCTGCTTTGAATGAGCTGCTCTTTATATTGCAACTGGTATTATGTGCAATAGAAATGCAGCACACAGGACTTCCATGTTTGTTTTCTTCCTGAGTCTGTGCCCCGCCCCCATCATGTCTGTCCTCTGAAAGCAACAGTCATGGTACTGTTTACAAATCACAGTCAGCTTGCAAAAAGCACAATGTGAAAGTAAACCACACCAAACAAACAACAAAATCTGCTTTTGGTTTGGATCAAACAACCAGACCAGCTGACTTTGCTGGTGTTAATTGTGCGATCTGGATGATTCCTTTCATATCTTTTTTTTTATTTTTCTTATCATATTAAAAGAAAAAAAGTGACGAACTGCCATCAATTCAACACTACGTTTCCCAAACACCTCTTGTCACTTTGTTCATGTGACAGAACAGGAGGCAGTTCTGTAATTTGCTGCTTCTGTTTTCATCCCTCTTATTGCTGAACTAAACTGTGTTGATTCTAAGCTGCTACTTTTCCTCTCTCGCTCTGTCTTTCTGTCAGACAAGAGCAGTGGAGAGTGCTGAATAAGAGCTGGTGGCGTGGTGAGTCAGCCAGCAGCTTTACATTTACCACATGCCAACGGTAGCAGGACTGAAAAGGAACGCAGTGGGGGTGCTTTCCCTCCCTCTGTCTTCCTCTCAAGTCTGTAACTCTCATCCCATTCCTCTCACTTCCTCTTTGGCTACTTCTCCCCTCACTTTCCCTCTATCATTTCTTGCTTTCCACCCTCTCCTCCCTCTCATCACTCATTAGCCATCGTTTTCCATGGTCTCTCTATTTTAGCCCTGCCTCTCTTAACTCTCACTCCTTCTCCATCTCCCTCCCCTATGTTCTCTCTCTCTGTAGCCTCCCAGTGGTCTTGCTGAGGGGCATATGCTGTTGCAGGGAGAAGGGGATGTCAGCTTGGATTTCAACACTGTCACAACGGGGGGATCACACACATTCACACACACAGACACACACAGGCAAGTACTGCTTGCAAACATAGGAAGTCAATGGTCAAAAAGATGCTGCTTTCCTGTCTCACACATGCACGTTCATGCGCCATCAGAGATGACTGTGAACACTAATCAAACAGCAACTTGTAGGACGCGCGTGCACGCAAACACACACAACATGAAGACTCTCATCAGTGTGGAAAACAGAGCATGTCTGCAAACTGCCTGACAGGCAGAAAATAGCTCTGTCAGAGAAGGTGTGAGAAGTGAGCAGAACAGTGCAGGACAGGACAGGAAATAAAGAGGGGGAAGAAGGGAAAGTGAGGAATGAAAGGAGAAGCAATATGTGCATCTGGACTGCATAGACCTACTAAGACTTCTATCATTAGAGCTATAGGCGTTTCCCTATTGTTGTTCCTCTACTGCAGGAGCTGTGACTGTTCTTACATGGTATTTCTGGTTCCTGATCAGATCAACAAATCATGAATGATGTGAGGTAAAGTTATTGGCTCTATCAGAAGCATTTGCTGATTGCTCACCTGGTGCTCATCCAATTAAAAATTCATTATTTTTGCGTACTTTCACCAACATGGAACTAAATGCAAAGAAGTGCTGCAGCTTTTAATCAGCTGACGCACAGCATAAGCAGAATCACTTTGTTTTAAAACCTCTATACAGAAAGAGCACAGACTTTCTGAACATAATCCTAAGGTAATTAGAGATAGCAATGTTCATTCTTCAAAAAACCTTTAGAGGCAACTGGATGGGCAGAACTGCTTAGTGCATTGATATGATCCAAAAGCTGAAAATATGTATCAGTTTAGATCTGATACTTTATGTAACGCCTCCTGATGTAAAACAGGTATGACATCACGCACGTATTTCCACCTTAATATCTAATGCACACAAAAGTAAAACATACTTGATTCAGAGAAGCTGGCAGTTTTGAACTTTTAATTTCACCTTACTGTTCAAGTAATGGCACAGTGGCGCAGTTGTCTTGCAGCAAGAAGGTCCTGGGTTCGATTCCCGGCCCGGGGTCTTTCTGCACTGATTTGCACGTTCTCCCTTTGCATGTGTGGGTTCTCTCTGGGTACTCCGGCTTCCTCCCACAGTCCGAAAACATGACTGTCAGGTTAATTGGTCTTTCTAAATTCTCCCTAGGTGTGAGTGTGTGTGTGCTATCTGTCTCTGTGTTTCCCTGCGACAGACTGGCAACCTGTCCAGGATGTACCCCGCTTCTCGCCCGGTATGTTAGCTGGAGATAGACACCAGCACCTCCCGACCCCAATAGGGACAAGGGTGTAAGAAAATGGATGGATGGATATTCAAGTAATGGTGTGTGCCAACCAGTGCTGCTGACCTTAGCTGAAGCTTAGTTCAGATGTATCATCATGTGCAAATTACTAGAACACTTTTACAACTACTTTAATAATTACCCATCCATCCATGGTTTACACCTGCTTGTCCTTGGCTGCAGGCATGGACAGGTCACCAGTCCACCACGGGGCAACATGAAGACACACAGGGAGGGACACTATTCATATTTGAGGGCAATTTAGAGTAATCAGAAAACCTAATAGTCTATTTTTGGACTGTGGGAGGAAGTCAGAGCACTCAGAGAGAACCCATGCAAGACAAACTTCATCCAGAAACACCAGATGATTTTCAAGTCTAGGACCTTCTTGCTCCAAGGCAGTAATTGTGCCATGCAGTCCCAAATTTAACAGTTTACTTAAAATTTAAATGTTCAGCTAAATACAATGAGTCCATCAGAAGACAATAGGATTGCCCATTGTCACTATTTAGCCTCACGACACACTCGATTTACTCTTCATTGATCAAAGCCGAGTTGTGCTGCATGCTCAGCAGTTTTAAGAATCTTATACTGCAAACAATAAGCAAGCAATCAAGGTGGTGTTAAAGGACTTTATCATTATGTACATGAGAGACATTTCTGAAACTACCAGTGAAACAATGGCTAGTGGCTAGTTTAACATTTAAATATGGTAATAATTTCCCTATTGAAAATAGCAAAAATGTAAATAAATAACCTGATTCAACGCCCCCCCCTGTTCCCATCGCGCACACACATCCCCGCCAAAACATACGCAGCACTCAAATATGCTGTCATTTTCATCCTAATAGTCAGAAATCTTACGCTGGAAACCCTGTATGATGAAATGATGATGAAACAATTAAAACCATGAACATCATTTCCCTGAGAGGCCAACCTGCTCACATCGATGGATAAGTGAGAGGTTGGTCTCCATTTTTATGTATTTATTTTAATGGATGGAAAAAAGTTCCAAAGTGACTTAAAGGAAGTCATGCTCCAGTTGACAGTGATGAGCTGTTTTCCATCCTATGTAATTTTGCCAAAAGTTTATCTCCCAATGCAACTGGTGCATTGTATAAACATTACAGACATCACCAAATAAGTGCTTGGAAGAACTTGTGTCATTTTTTCCATGATTGCAGTTGAGAAGAAATTGGTTCTTAGGAACTTGCTTCTGCCTGGTGTGCCAGGAAAAAAGCCTCATAACTTTGGGAAAGTTAGTATCTAAGAAATGTATTTATAGTCATGTTAATATTTGAAATCAGACTCAGAGCGTTTCCACTGTATTGTGGATTCACCAGCTTCTTAACAATCACATGATTCTTGTTGTGAATGCAAACAATCAAAAACTGTTATTCTTTTCAGTGATTCTTATTTCAAAAACCTCAACTGTAGGCTGAAAACATCAAGAAAACAGGCTGAAAGAGATTATCTAAGTAACCAGTTATACTTTATGGTTTGCACAGAGTGCAGACTTTCCTATAAAAACAGTCTCCTAACAAACTGTCATTTCTTTTCATGTCCATCTTTTTCTGCTTGACTTCTTTATTTTCTCTCCAGCCCATTCAGTTGTGCACCCTCCATCCCACTCTCTCTGTCTCCTGATTCGATATCCATGACCTTAGCTCAGTACAACATGGTCACACTGGCCTGACCACAATCCTATTACTGACACCCTTCATGTGTAACATTACTGTGCTGCGTGGGAGTGCGTGTACGTGCCTGTAAACAGACATGCGTGACATTGCCCTTTTCACAGCAACAACAAAATTAGGCCTGTTGCATAGAGGGCAGACTTTCAGGGACTCACACCAGGGCACAAATGCATGCACAAAACACAACAATGGATTCTCCTAGTGAGAAAACACCCAGCAGAACACACACACTAACACACACTGAGTCACTTTGTAGAACTATTTCATCCTTATTATTGCTGTTGCCTCTCTACGGTTATTAATCCCCCACATCAGGGGTCTTTGAAACATTTCCGTCTGGGAACCAAGCTCATTAAAACTGCACTCATGTGGGCACCGACCAGAAAAAAAGCCTTCTGAAACAATCTGTGACTTGATGCGTTGTTAAAGGCAGCAGAAAAGTTTTGAAACTTTTGTTTTTCACCTCGAACCAAACACACAAAATCTCAACACAGTTCAACCTCTCACTTCTTTTGTTAATTTCTTGTCGCTTTTAGTATATTTGATTAAGGTATTTTGGGCATATATTTTACAGGCACATTGTGCCATTTCATAGCACAATCAAGTAACTATATAAGCTTCAGTTGATATAAAAAATATGTATATGTCAAACATAACTTAAAAGAGATTTGATTTCATGATTTAATGCTCTAAAATTAGTCCTCTGTTTCTTTAAGAAGCTCCTGCTCTTTCTGACAGGCCACTACCTTCAAGTCATCATAACAATACTCTTCCATTATGCTGTTTACAATGATTCTTAGGAGTGTTTTACTGGGAAGAAGTTTGAATGATAAGCTCAGCAGACCCATCCGTTCCATCAGGTGTTTGCTAGTTGCTGCTGCCACTAGTCTGCAGGAGTAAAGAGGCAAATGGGTAAAGAGGAGTGCTTGTGAGAGGCGGAAGCTTGTCTGTGGACTTCAGCTCCAGAGGAGCTTAGTGGAAATAGCCGGTGCTTTGCATGAGCAAGCGATTAGGCTCCTCTGAATGGCTGCTATGGGAGATTTAAGGATTTCTAAAATATGCATGAAAGAATCAAAGTAAGATTCCAGTTAAGTTTTGGATGAGGGAATAATGTTATGATATGAAGTTCAAAAAAAAGTTTTTTCTATAATAAAAAATCCCAATAAATTACAGCAAAGTTTGTAGCTGTATTAGGAAAATACTTGAAAAGGTTTTCCAACCTATGAAGGTGCTGTATAATACCAGGGTCTGAGATACTTATTTTTTCCTTTATCTGAATAACTTTGGATTTAAATATCAAGAAAATAATGCTAAACTCCACTTAAAGTGTCTCAGTATACAAATAAAGTGAGTACACCTCTGTACAATAGCACTGAAATGTCATCAATTGCATCACATGCCGTAATTGCATCATTTCCCAGTTGACAATAAGCAAAAACAAAGAATTAAAAGGAACTCAAACGATCAGTTGAACAAAAGCCAGTTGTGCATCTTATCCCTGACACAAAAATTAAATATGCATACTATATTTGTATATGTATATCATGTATTTCATAGGAACTTGCAACTTTAGTTCTCCAAACTGAGCTAAATCAGGAAAAGTTTAGCTTGATGCCAGACAGTGAGAGAACAGAATATGTATTTTTACACAATATGAAAGTCTGTAAATATCTGGTTTCACTTGTATGCTGAATGACTTGAATCCATCCTTGAAGCTTCCAGGACATTTTATTGAGGGAGGCAGACAAATACAATAATAAAGGAAAGAGAGCCCAAATATGGAAGAAGATATCTCCAGAAATGTTAGTAAGTTAGCTTTGAAATGTGCGAGTCTTCAAAAATAACTGTGAATATCAAAATAACACAAGGTAAATTTCAGAAAAAAGTTATTTATTGCACCGAGTTTATGCTATGGGATTTTGTAAGGCCATATCCTGTGAAATGAGAAGAATTTTGCACATTTGTGTTGTCTAATGTCAACTGTACGGATCTCAAGCAAAAGAAAAGTATTGATATTCTTTCTTTATATAAAATCTACAATTTTCCAAAGTATGGAGTCTCATTAAATTCTACACAACATGCTAAATGCCCTTTATGAAGTGAGATAACAGATGATAATACATATTAAAAGCAATCAGTACTAATCAAGGTTGACTTTAACAGGAAAATCACTGCAATAGATGTTGCTTCAGTCCTAACACGAGTACATAATTTAGGTTTTAGGACGGAACGGGCAGCAATAATAGCCTAAATAAATCAGGTTGTACTGTAAGAGTATAAGAGAATCAATAACATTTTTGAAAGAGCAATCCTTGAAATGTTTGTAAATAAGTGTTTAACATTCCCCAAAGTCCAAACAGTCAGATGATATGAATTCAGTCCAACTGCTGTCAAATTCAACAAGGTTGATTGGTTAAAAAAGTTAACCTTAATTATTAATGGTCTTGTTATTATAGGTTCCCTACCCCCTCCTAGAGAGTGGTATATGAGAAGGTGGAAAGGAGAAAAAGAGGAGAAAATCGAAAAAGACAGAAAATGAAGGAAATGTGGAACAATTTCAAAGCCAACAAGACAAAAAGTGGAATGCATAAAAATGGATGAGAACAAAGCAAACCTGGAGGCAGCTCGGCGATTCTGAATTCAGGCTTCTCAATTCATATGTACATTAGATGCAGCATCTGAGAAAATTGTAGACACTGACCCAGATGAGGAGGGTAAATTATTTTCACCTCTCCTTGTGTTTTTCATTGTCTTTTTTTTTCTAAGTCCCTAATAAATTGACATCAAAACTAATCATAGTTGAAGTTTGAGCTCTTGAAAATGTTGTGACCTGCTCTATGGTAACAGTATAAACACTAATAATTCCTAAATATCATGAATGCAGCAGCTTGCATGTGACTATTCCACAGTTTTTCTCTTCAAAAATAAAGAGAACATGGCTGGCTACATAATAAGGCTAATGAGCGATGGCCATCAGGTCTGGGCTTTTCCCACTTATTTCTTTAGCTGTCCAGAGAGGTAACAGATATCATTCATAACTTATGTTAAATCAAGCAAGATGTTTAATAATGTATCAAGACCAAATGTATTTTGTCTTTATTCCTCTACAAATCACAACAACTTCAAATTTTATTCTTTTTGCAAGTTTTAGGTATCCAGTCTGAACAATGCTCCCGGATATGCAGGACAGATTTTGCCACCTTAAATGTATTTCCTTTTTCATTCTATTATTTGAATATTACTAATGCTTACTGTATGTTTTATTCTGTTGTAATTGTTGCTGCAAAAAATGTTCATTCATCATTTTGTGCTTAACCCAGGACTGGGCAGCCTAAGGAGAGAAGTCTAGGCTTCCCTCTCCCCAGCCACGTGGGCCAGATCCTCCAGGAGAATCCCAAGGTGTTCTCAGGCCAGCAGACTCTCTCCGGTCTGTCCTGGGCCTTCCTCTGGGTCTCCCCCCACACTGGGAAATGTCCTGAACACCTGACCAGGGATTTGTCCTGCAGGCGTCCTAACAAGACGCCTGAGCCAACTGAGCTGGTTCCTTCCAATGTAGAGGAACAGGATCTTCACTCCCAGTCAAATGTCAAAAGTAAAACATAATTACTCAGGAACTTAACAATAAGCAATAAATGGAGCTCAGTTATTTATTCCTTGTTTTGTTTTTCTTGTTTTGTTTGTTTTGTATTGCAAAAAATACAAAGCAAAACAATGTTTTTTGTTGGGAAAGCATCAAAATTTGATTTGAACTTAATTGGATAGTTTTCAATTGGTTCCCCATTAGTTTTTGTCATTAAAATATGCCCAGTTGTTTTAAAATAGCAGCTTTTGAATCTTAGCCACAGCCATAACACAGTTAAGCTAGTATTTATTACTGTGGGTGAGTGGATACAGATTTGCATGTTTGTGTTTTTTGAATTATGCTTTACTGTCAGCATTTTAGCTTCATGCAGTCTGGAAACACTCACACAATGTTGCCAAACTCCAACGCAATCCTTTTAACTAGTATAACAGAGATTCCCTGCTACAGGTTTGTTAAAATGTGTTTTCTGTCACCATGTTTACCCTGGAAAATTGGAGTGACTCAAAAACGTTCAAAAGACGTAATTCATATGTGCTAAAACAGCATCTGTTTGTTCTGTTTGCATAATATGATATGGCATTTTCATGGTTTGCTGAGCACAAATTTCCTTGTAATTGGTTTATTTTGCTTCTAGCGAGTGCAGTGACCCTTGTTGTTGGTGACTGTATGTACATGCAAGTGAGCAGATACATGTATTGTTAAGACAACAAGTAATTGTAACTTTAGTCATTTGTAATTTTTTTAATGATCTCACAGTATTTATGTTGAATTTTTGTTCTTACTGTATGCACACTATGTTGTTCTTTGTCCTGTTTTTATATATGGCATATTTCTATCGTGGTGCGACTTTACTGGTTTTGATTGCTTGTTACTTTGCTGCAGTTGCACAAAATGTGTCTCATTGTAGTACAATAAAGGATAATATTCTACTCTATTCTAATGCCACCACACTGTTAAAAAAAGTCTCAAATTTATTGCAAAATTTATCATATTCTTACCATATTTCTGGCAACCATAGAATTTTACTGTATAAATATGGATCTTGCCATATTTACAAGGTAAAATTCTGGCAACCACCAGAATATTTCACAGTATTTTACCATTAATTAGAGACTTTTCTTTTTCTCTTTTTTTTTTTTTTACAGTGCACTACATTTATGAAATGAATACATCTTGTATTTTTATGACATTACCTCTACAAGATTGAGTTTTGATAATGTTTATCAAAACTAAAACCATTGCAAAACAACTTGTAATTATTTATTCTGCTGCCCTAAGATAAAATCAGTGGTTCATGTGCAGCTTGTTTTCACATCAACATCTTGTCTAATTAAAACTATATTAATGCATTTTCTGCAATAAATGTAGAGTAATTATACAGTGCAGGAAATTAGAAACAAAAAGCTTCTCCTGAAGTTTGTATTTATAGTGATTCCTCAAACATTTATGTGAGTAATGCTTCTGTGAAAGAGTGGAACCATTAGCACATTAGCGCTGTACAGAACAGATGCTCAGAGAGGCATCAAAAGATAAGACAAGTGCACAGTGCTCACAAAGACAAGGAAGAGAGTAGAACTGGATTCACTTTTTGCTGAACTGAAATCAACAAAAAGTGTAGCAAGAAAGAACTTTGCTTCTGCTTAAGTGCAGAACTGAGAATCAAAATAAAACTCTTGCCTTTTGTCCTTAGACATAACTCACAGGAGCCATTTAATGCATCAGGTTGACGCTGAAACTGTCCTGTCATATTAACAGCCCTCAAGAGATAAGTTTTTCTTTTCCAGAGTGCATTACTGCTGAAAGCTGCTTGATTGGAGAATTAAAAAGACAAATTTTAACACTGAAAAACTAGTCATGTGGACCTGAGTAGAAAAAATTCAAGAAAGANGACACAACAGGATGAAATTGAGCAAGAGTACAAAAGTGGAATTAGAATGAAATACCTACTTACAACTCATGCATGCAACAAGGATAATCAATCTTCTGGTTAGAATTAAAAATTATTAGTTTTTTTTCTTCACAGTGGTATAGCTGCTGTAAGACTGTTTCCCATCAGCTATGTTTGTTGATGTTTTGATTGAAAACAATGTGCTTTGCGGTTTTAAATGTGATGTAATAAAGGGCTGTTTGTACATCAAGTACAGTGTGTTGCTTCAGACTAGCTCCCATTCTTAATAGTGTATGTATGCTGGGATTGATAGTGTTCTGCTAAATCATGAACCAGTACTTTACTTTTACATGACATCTTTAAAAAAAAAAGAAGTTTTCTTAATAAAAGATTAACCTTCCATGCTTGACAACACTGGAAATGGGCAGACACGTCCAAGTGCGTAACATGAGAATTCGCCTCTCAGATTGATTTTCCAATTGGTATTTCAGTGGAGCAAGTTCAGTTTGAATTGGAGGCAACTTCTGTTATATTAAGTGTGGCAAAATGAAGCATACACAGGTGTGATATTGAGTTGAAGCCATGGGTGAAAATGTGCAGTACCAGTGCATCAAACCCAACTTTCTAGAGAATATTTAGAGGGATAGAGGAAGTGTGAACCAAAAAGGTTGCTGTAAATCAAAAGGTGTGATGCAAGAAGAAGGACAGGTCCGTAATATATTTTTTTAAAAACTAAAAAACAGATTTTTTTTTTTAAGTTAAAACTTCTATCTCACATTTTGGCCCTAATAAACACACGATACACACAAATATCTGCACACAAGTGCATATAGAAATCCTAGACTGCTTGCACACACATCCACACATACAGATTGTGATGAAAGTGTTACCTCAGCATTTTCCAGCTAAATGTACTCATTAGCCTAGTTGCACATGGCTGCCTGGGAAAACAACAAAGTCAGCTCGAGAAAGCAGAGAGCATTCATCTAAGGGGCTGTCAGAGAAGGAGACAGAGAGCAGAGGTCTCAAACAGCACAACCAGAAAATTGTGGCAGCATTATATATGTTCAAAGGATTTTTTTTTTTTTTTTTTACTTTAGATGGCACTATATAAATTCTTACCATATTTTTCTATCTTTTCTTATATGCCATAGCAGATGTGTCAGTCTAAATTAGCACTGCTAAGGGTGCTAACAAGCTTTATCTTCCATATTTTAAAGCGCTGCTTATTGTCTTCAAAGTACACCTCATTAAGAACAGGACCTGAACCAACTGGGCATGTTCTGTGTTATGTTCCTAAGGCAGCTAGCAACACTCAACAAATCATAGTCCCAGCTTTGACTTGGAGTGCATTCATTTAAAGTAGACCAGGATAAGCTATGATGGCAAGAAACCTTATTTCATTGGTGAGGAGTAAACTATATACAGTGCCTTGTGAAGAACATAGCTTTCTTGCATTTTGTCATGCATTTACTGAGAATTTATGCAATAGATAAAGAATCTGCAACCTGCTACCCTGGAGCATAATGCTCTATCTGGTCAGATAGCAACAGAGCAACTTTTTTTCTTTTGGTCAAAGAATAGGGTTATACTGTAAAATCTCCAACTGTTGCTTGAGGCTTGACCTTATCAGATTTAATGTAGTAACTGGCTGTAGAATCTGCTGAGTATCTAGGGTCAGTCAACTTATTTGAATACTCGCTCCATATAAAAATATCCTGCAACTGGTGCCTGACATCATGAGAAAGTCTTGGCTTTAAATGAACAGATCACCAAACACAAACAGAGATACACATGCAGAAAAAATGAAGCAAAAAGAAAGAGGTATGCTCTGTGTGCAAAGCATTTTACTGACAAACCTTTCACATTTTCTTTCCTCTCCTAACAGTGACAGTGCAGGAACACTAAACCTTCTACTACTGTAAATTAGATCCCTGGAGACTTCTTGATCTTTGATGTCTAAACTACAGACAGGGTTGAGAAGGCCAACACGGGTGTTTTCTTATCCCATAAGAATAGGAAGGTGGCAAGGAATTTAGCGGAGGTCTTTTTCTTGGCAAATGTTGAAGCAATCATTAAAATGCACAACCCTTACAGGATAATTGAACAACTAGAGGAGTTCTCTTAGGTTTTCACACTCTGATCAGCACTGTTAAACACATTATTGCTAAACAATATTGAAGGAGAGAGAGAGAGAGAAAAAAAAAAACATGAGTAATGCTGCTCAAGCCCATGTTCCTTCAATGTAATGTCTCAAAGTGTGCAACCTGTTATGCTCTTGTACAGATTTCTTTGGTACAAATTTGATGTTAAAGCAGGGGTAATTTTCAAAATGGACTTTTTGAGCTTTATGTCATATTATAATGTCATTCCTTCATCAAACACATAACCAGTGTGCTCCTTTGACTCATTCATGCATCTCTCAGAAATCCTTTTAATTACTCATAGTAGTCATTCTGGGGTCCCTACATGCCTCCTCATACAATGTGCCACCTTTTTATCCAAAGATGGTGGAACTGCATGTCTGCTGAGCTTATCATATAAACTACAACGCTCCTAATAATGGCTGTAAATGGAATCGATGGATGATGTGGAGAAGCATTGTTGTTATGACGTGCTAATAAGAGTGTTGGAAATAAGAGGAGGTTCTTAAAGAGACAGAGGCCAATTTTAAGGTGTCAGATATGGCTATAATTCTGAGTCAAATTTCTTATAACACTTTCATGCATGAATTATGATCCTTTATGTCAGGATTTTTTCCCAAGTGTTTTTGATTTTCGTAAGGTTTATTTTTAAAAAAAAGGTGGGGAAAAAAATAAATAAATAAAAATTCTAGGATTTTTTTCTAGGTGATCAGTTGTAACTTTCTCCAAATATAAAGTGGTTATAGTGATATTAGTCTTTAGGGGTTACTTGATGTCATGACAGTAGTTTTTATTTTTTTACTTACAAGAGTCCTCTACAGTAGAAGGAGGAACTGGATATTGCTGAGTTGCTTTTTTGTCTGTCTGCCATATTGAATTTTATAAAACTTTTGTTGCACTTGCAGTAATGCCCAGTGGTTGATAGTGTATCGTATGATGCACTAGTGTCCACTTCAGTGGTCTGTGTGTTTTTACCACATAAAAATTTAAAAGAAACACGAGAAAATGGCATTTCGACACCTGCCCACTTCAGAGACCACTATGCATGAAAGGGTTAAGTTGTTTTTGATATATGCAGCAATTTTCATAACAGCTGAATGTAAAATAGCTACTTGATGAAATGGCACTATGTGCCTTGAAAATACATAATAGTTCTCCTTTAAGCAATTAACTAAAACACTATTACCACTTACAGGCAGAGAAAATTTAATCATTAAGTAAACATTAAGTAGAGTGTAAGTAAGGTATAATTAAATGCCTGGGGCACAAGATCTCCTTATGCTATCTAATGAACTTTATTTTATTTTTTGGGTGTGTGATGTTAATAATGTGTTATTTGTGTAAAATATGTTTTTAAAAGTTCTATAGCTTAAAATTGCTGAATAGGGCAACAAATTCAAATTAGATCAACCAGTTATAGTGTTGGATAGATTCTTAGTTTTGACTGTATGTGTGCCCCAAATGTAAATGCAAGCTACACCATGTAATAAACCAAAGTTGATGAGTTCTTATAAAAGAAAAGTGGGAAGTTTTTAAATCAGGGACTCTGACAAGAATGTAGGCTATGACTGTTGACGGATCGTGGTGCGGAAAAAACCCCCACTGTGAATCATTGCAGTAAAAAGCAACTATTTATAGTTAGTATTAGTATATTCCATTTACATAAGTAGATGAAATGTAAGCACTGAAATAAAGTCAGATCCATCTAAATTGAAGAAAATAAAAATACAGTTTCTGTGTGAAGTGTTTTTCTTAATGTGTCTTCAGTTCTGTGACAACGTTGTAGTATAGCGGCGGTGCATTCGGAGTCATCACCCTTGATTTAGTTTAGACACTAGCCTCATGTCCTTTTAGATACAAGACAATGAATTATGAATAATTATTAACTAGTTGAAGACTTTAAATCTAGCTTAGAATCTTTGCCTTTAGAAAGATTTATGTTTTGGAAAAACCAAAGACTTGACTATGTGAACACTACAATGCTTCAGAAAGTGTGCCGCACTTAAATACTGTTAATGCATTATACAAAGTCGCTGTTGTAACCATTCCCTCTCTTTCACTCTCAGTGATTTGGGATTTAAAGATGGATGTGCTTACTTCATGCAGGAGGATTATATTTATTTATTTTACAATTAAGAAGAACATTGTCACTGCTGAGACCCAGTGGTGGCACGATAATTGAGGAGTTCAATTTATTCATTCTCATTACCCCTTAATGTGCTGTATATATAATCTTTGAGTGCTGAGCTGGAGACGCAAACAAGCTCACAGTAAAATGTTTTAATTGGCCTGTTCTATTTCCATTTCAATAAGAGGTCCCCTCCTCTCTCCTCTTCCCTCTGCTTTTGTCCCCTCCACTTCTCTCAAGCTGTCCTGTCTGATATGTGACACTTTGGCTCCCTCTCCTCTTCCTGTTAGTGGATCGGCTCAATCCATAATTTGGAGCTGAGTGCGAAGACATGAGTGTATGTGAGTGTGGGTTTTTGTGCGACTGGATGGAGCAGGACTAAACTAACACAGGAAGTTGAAGGAGGAAGAGATGGCAAGATGAAAGGAGAGACATGAAAGGAGGTTGGAGAAAGAGGGAGAAGTTTGGATTTTATGAATACTACAACAGAAGCCCTGAAAACTGAGCCCACTTCTTACCAGAGACTGACACCATCGAAACTGTAATTCAATGAGAATGACTAAAATGATCATTAGTAGAAAACAACAGTTCTAGAATTGATATTTCAAAATTCATTTACTTACCATTAACAAGTAAATCAAATAAGCAGTTTTCACCATCAATTTGTCAATATTACTTTTGCTAAGACCTTGAGGAAAAGGTTTTGGTTCTGTACGACGTGCTAATCTCTTTTGTCGCCATCGGTGATGAAAGAGTTTGTCATTTGAGTTTGTCAGTACACCTTTTAACACCTGTGATTCATTACTCAGCTGTTGAAGTGTCTCTTTTTGTTTATTTATTTAAAAAGTCCCTTTGTTGTAAATGGGGTAACTAGGGAATGAATGAGGAGCAAAAGCTAGAGAGAAAAAGATAGCAAAATAGTAAAAGTATTATAAACTAAATATCCTGTCCTGCAGCATAGCTGAATGCTGTAGGGAGTGAAAAAAGATGCTATGTTAAACTCCTGACTGACAGATACTGGCCAGGATTTAATTTCCAGGTAAACAACAATTTTACAAATCCACAGTTTTCAAGAGACAAAAACTTTCTGCTGTACACTTCTGGTGGGCTAAACACTTTTTGCAATTTTTATGTTTATCTGTAATATTAAGATACAAAGCAACCTGTTGCTGCAAGTTACTAGCAAGCTGTGTTCAATGGCTTTGTAAAGGAAAAATCAATCTTTCTTAGTAGTTAATGGAAGTTTGTCTCAAAACAAGGAGCAAGAATCAGTGCATCTGTTGATAAACACAGTAGACTCGCTATGCTTTTATGGAATCTAATTCAGCCAGCTAATGGCTGACTTTAACCTTGTCAGGCTAAAAATGGCAGAGAAGACAGTATCCAGGCAGAAGTATTTTTAACAGGACATGTATAAATACATTTAGCTAGTCATTAGTTCTCAGAAGGTTTTCCAACGCGGTGTTAAGATTTTTAAGAAAATTGATAATACCTTTAAAAATTACCAAAAGGCTGTATGGCGTTTTAGTTCAATCTACTATCAAATAAGGAATGAATGATGGAAATTTTAACACACAATACTACATGTGCAACAAAATAGATTTAAATCTAATCATAAAGATCCATTAAATCAGAAGTTTTAGAAAGCCAGTAGAACTCGTGTAAAACTTTTCTTTTTTTTTCTGTTTAGTCTTATGCTCTATATTATACCAAGCAAAGCATATTTTTTATAATGTATAAAGGAGTGAATAAACAAAGCTGAAGTCATTATAACAATCAAGATGTGTCTTTTCTTAATCAGATGTATTCATTTGATGCACATATAGTTGCCTACATCTCCTCTCTCAGCTGCAGACTTGATTATGACAAGTTTTTGATTAGATATCACTCCAAGAGCACACACACACACACACACACACACACACACACACACACACCTGTGCACACGCAATGACACGTTCACTTCTTCAGGCCTAATTAAAGGAACTGTGATGACAGGGCTTCAGGTGTGATGTACAGTTATACACAGAAGTCAGTTTCACATCCGCAGTGTGTATTAGCAGGTCTGGGAAAGGCAGAGCAGCGATCCGAGACAACTGCCCACAACTTAGCTTGAAGTATATGAAGAGATGTGGGATCACTGTGTTTGCTGGAAGGATAAGGAATCTAAATGAGAAGAAAGTTTTAATTGGCAGCTGATTTTTAAACTGTCAGATGAAAGTAAGAATTAATTGTGGTTGTTTAAGTGACAGTGATGCATGATTTTTATAAAGTCGACTGCGAAGAGAAGACTGAGACACACTCTGCTATGAAAACGGAAAGACTAATATGGTGTTTTGAGATTTCTTTTTCATTATGTACAGGTTTTGATTCTCTGTTCCAACAAGGTGTTTAATAATTACTGTGTTTATTGTATAATGACAGCATCGAGGTCATATTGCTATGTTGTGCACATGTGTAACGTGTTGCTGCAAAGCTGTAATACTGTATATCTCCCTATATTATGCAGTCATTTCTGCTCTACCAAATTCCAGTAAAGGCATTTAGTATCTGACGGTGGTGTTGAGTGCAGACTACAGCATATCCTCCATGAGAAAACTGTGCCTCATTTTCACCACAATGCAGAGTGATCTTACAACACCTAAGTATACCTTTGCTTTTGTTTTTTTTATACAGTGTGTTGTGGTGTGATTTGACTTAAATAATCATAGTTTTTGCTTCAATTTCTCTCTCTTTACTAAAAAAAGGTTATAATTTAAATAGTAGAGTTCCTTTGTTTACCGTTCCTTGCTGGGTGGATAAACGAAATCACAAAGGCACCAGAAATGTTCAGGTTTATATCTCCTGTCACTCATTCCCAAATAGTTTTTCTCCTTTAACTTGATTTGACTTTCTCCCCACACGTCTGGCAAATTGCATATGCAAATTCCTGGTACAGAACCTCAGAAAACTCAGGGGTTATTCTAACTGCGGTCAAGCAGCCCAGAGCGGGGGGCACATAGCATCCGAAATGTTCCCTACATGTTTTGCTTCCAGCATCACTTGGCTCAACACGTATTCACTCTGAATAAATCAGTGGAAACAGTTGTGCACCAGACCCTGTGAGTTCTTGAGCTTAAGCCCAGTCCGAAATAACCTTTGGCTGTAGAGCCTTTTTCCCTCTGAGTTGTTTTGCTTCTAACCATCTTTCTTACCCGTCTCAACATGACTCAGCATCTCCAGATTGGCACAGATGAGGCATCAGATGGTACAAAGGCATGTTGAAAGGCAACTGTTCCACATCTTTCAACCAAGAATCCAAGAATAATTCACCCAAAAAAACTTTTAGTAGCTACAAGTTCAGCACAAATGTGAGGCATACTGTCCCTTCCCAAGTAACTTGAAATAGACTGATTTATTAAAAAATGATTGACGGTTTTCAATTGCGGTTAAATGTTATCAGTCACTGAGTGCTAGAGATAAAGAGGAAAATGTACACTAAAAACTGGGAAATTTTAGATTTAAACTTAAGTTTTCAAGTTATTTGTTTTATTATTGTTTTATTTGACCAACTATAACCAGTCTTAACTACTGGAAGACCAATAGAACCAAGAAATAGATTAAGTATTGAAAAGCAACAGATTATCTAAAAATATATATACAGATAAGAAACAAAGTCAATGGTCACTATAGGTTTGGGACTCAGATGAGTCCATTTGATTAACCACAAATCAAGTAAACATTGAACAGTAAATATTCTAAGGAGTGGCTGGCTAAAAAAAACCAAATTACGTCCACAGAATATGAAAATGAAATCAGCATATATCAAAACTTTCCAAAAGTCAAAAATATATGTGATAATTTCTGAACTCTGAGAAACTCAGGTTTGGGTTTTCAGAATTAGATGTATGCCATGATTATCTAAATGAACAGAAATCGATGTTTTGAAATTTTATTAAATATGTATCAGTTTTTACAATCAGACACTGTAATTAATTAACCTTTGCACAATAATCTGAGTTGGGGTTTTTTTGTTTGTTTTTTTTAGATGTGTCCAAAAAAGTGTTTTAGAACTATTCGAGATGAGGATTTCTCCTTGTGAGTGGCTCTTTGACAACAGTTCAAATATATAATGCTGTACATATACGATCAATGCATCCTGCCAGGCCATTCTGTGTTGCTGATCAAGCGTTTGGGTGATGATTGATCTGTTGCTGATTTCAGCAGACAGGTTGGTGGGAAGAAAAAACAAAGAAGACAAAATACTGGAAGGAAGCTGAGAGTTAAGATCCAGTTGGGGAAAGAACGAGATAAGCAGCATGTGTGAGCCTCTAACCACCAGCTGACACTCTTCATCTGTTGTGTTGTGTCTACACGGCTGTTTCACCACCAGAGTGCTGCGGGTTTGTCTGAATACAACAAAACAGCCAGAAAAACAGAGAAGGAAAGGAAGACGGAGTGAGATCTTCTTAGAAAGACTGAAGCATCCGCTTTCTGTTTCTTCATTTCTCTTTGTAATATCATTTCCTCACTAGTCTTGCTTTTATGACTCTGCCCAACCAATTCAATCACACAAGCACACAGTGAGACACACTGTTCTCCACTCAGAAGCTGAGTTGGGAGTTGGGAGCAAAAGGCAGGAGACAGACAAGATAAAAGCCGTTTCCTGATTCTTCAGCTCTCAGCTTCTCTGCTGTCAGGCACAAGACAGCCAGTCAAGATGGAGAATTTCCTGCTAGATGTATCCCTGCACAGCTGCTGTCGCTAACAGGCAGACAGGCAGAGAAAGAGAAGAAGAAGAAGAAGAAGAAGAAGACAGATGGACAGATTCAGCAGCAAACTGTGAGGAGGAGTAAGGATAGAGGCAGATAAAAGATGATTTTACACTGATACTGCAGAACCTCACTTTCTGAGCTACTTTTTAGATCAACAAAGAAATATACTGTAAACATACGATCAAACGTCCTAGGGGAAGTGGAGAGTTTGTTTCTGAGTCAGCTGGCTGGAGGTGTGCTGTAAATAAACGCAAAAACTCAAATTCACAACTGACACATTTTAACATGTGCTTCTGCCAAGACAGGAAGTTTAAAGACCTAGCCTCAAGCTTGTTGTCTTGCACTCTCTTTGTGAAAATTGCCTTTAGTTCTCCAAACAGATATACATTTACAGTCATACCTGTCAAGTCTCTCATTTTGGCTGCTAAACTACGGTATTTTACCCCAGTTTCCCATCATCCTCCTGTATCACAATTTTCCTGTAAATTTCTTGTATTATAATATAGTAATTTAAAAAAAAAAAAACATTTCTGCGCCTCTCCTAACTGAAATCTGCCACTAGCCTTGTGAGAACTGCCACCCAGGCTGCTTCAGGTGCTGACAGCAGGAACAAACCAGGTGTTGTGCCAAAAAGTGATGGTCTGCCAAAAACTGATTGTTTTAGATCGGGCGCTCTCCCATGAAGGAGCGCATCGCGGGACCGAACTCAGCCTGATTCAGTGTCTTGTCGAGAGCTTTACTTTCTCTGTCGTTTTGTTCTGTTAAAGAAATTGTGTCAACACCAATAGCATGTATATTTTGTGCCCAAGGTTACAACAACGGTTTGTCTCGTTTATCCAAATGACTTTGTTTCATTCAAAGTGATCATATGTTACAGTTATAGTTGAATTCAATAAGTGTCACCCTGGAAAACTGCCCGAGAAATGCTAAAAATAGGGGGGTTTTCAGCCAAAAAGTGATTAATGCCCATTTTCTGCCCAACGAAACGCAATTTCTGCATGAAATGTCACTCGAAGAGATTATATCATATAAATATGATCTATAAATAAATGTGCTCCAAATCTCTTTTGTGTTTTCATTGAATCTCCATTATAGAAATTACATAGAAATGTTCACAGCATTTCATTGCCAACGAATGTAGGCCTATCGGATTCTGAGCACATCATTGTAGTTTGTAAATGGAGGACAGATGGCGGTTTTAGACTTGTTGTAAACCTGTCTTATAATGCAACAGATACTGGATCTAGGTTGGGCCGGAGGGTCGGCTTGAATCGGGAGTCGGAAAATTGTCCTTATTTTTAAACCCAAAACTTGACACGTATGTTTACAGAGCATAGTGGTGTTGTGATGAGGCTTGAATGACATGCCTGACCTGTAAAGTACTTCAATTTCTCTTTCAAAGGCATTTTCATTTTTATTTAAAAAACTTAGCTCTTCTAATAAAGTATTTTGGTGATTCAAGTTGATGCAGTGTCTTCTTTCTAGTCTTCTTTACATCATGTTATGTTATTCCCTCATCAAAAACATACCTGGAGTGTTGCCTCGATTCGTTCATGCAGATCTTAGAAATCCTTTGATAGAGGAGCCATGTTGTGATGACTTTTTGAAGGTGGCAATTCAGAAAGCGCAGGAGTTTTTAAAGAGATAGACGCCCAATTTCAAGGCATTAAATTACAAAGTTAAATTTCTTTTAAATCATTGTTGATATATGTTGCACAATGAAGTAACATAGTAACATAGTTATTTGATTGTGCTATGAAATGGTAATGTGTGACATTTCAGAGCACATTTAGTGATTGAAGTGAACTCACATACCAAGTATACAGTGTGTTGTATTTTGTACAGTGGGTATGTATTGGGAATAAGGGTGTAAAATGCACTGTTGAACTGAATCAGGATGGGATGTCTCTTTTCTGTTCTTAATGATCTTGACATACAAGTTTAATGCACTAAACATAGAACATGAGAACCACCAGTGATTAAATAATTAAAGTGGGTAAATACTTTAAGTAATTCATCACTGCCAGTACATCTATTTGTGATTCTTCTCTCATTGTACACTGTGGGAAGACATTTAGAGAGACGCCTAAGGTTTCTTTCAATTTTGTGTTTAATTTTTTTATGTGTCACTTAGGGTTTATGAGTCCATCACTAATCAAATTCAAAAATCTAATTTTACTTGTATAGCACATTTTAGCAGCAAGGCATTTCAAAGTGCTTTACATCCTAACAAACACAAAAACACAAAGTCATGCAACATAGAATCAGCAATCAAAACATTACATTAAGTCAAGTGCCATCATTAAATTCGTGATTGATTACGTTTCAAAAGCACAAAATTACTTGTCCAAAATGTCACACTTTAAGTTAACTAATCCTAAGTGAACTTGAGGTACTCATGATAAGTCTGACTTAAAGTATGTTAAAATTTAACATACTTAGTATATTAATTTTTCACTAGGTTTATCATCCATCACAGCCTGAAGAACTTATTAGGTTTTTCTGTGTCCAAATGAGCAACAGATTAGGTTTCTCTTCCAATCAGCAAATGTATAATATTACCTCTCAGTAACCTTCTAAGAGTCACATGACCTGTTTTGCTGGTTATGGATGCCACTTGGTGTTCCTTATATTATGAAATCATCACCCTCCAAGTAACTTTCGGCTTTGTTCTTCCTTGTCTTTTCTGACTTTTTTTGTTACATATTTCTCAATGTTGAACATATGTAGAACTGAAAAAAAGATCACCAAACTTATATGTACCCTTTATATTTTGACACCGACTACTTTGGTAATTAATTGGATAAAATGTTTTGATACGCTTAGTTTATTATTTTAATTTAAAATGAACTGACAGCTGATGGGAAAAGATCTGGACCTGCTCAAAAACTAAAACCAGGAATGAAGAAAATGTTTGGATTGCTTTTAACTATATCAATCAAACACAGTGGAAATATCTCCTGTAAAAACACAACTTTACCATCTTTTAAAATACAGCTTGTCTATTCAGACACTCTCTGAGCCCAAGCTGTTAAACATGAAGAATTTTGTTCCATAAGTCACAACATATCCTTTTTTCCTAACATACACTTAGGCTTTCTGTCTTGCGTGCCTCTGTATTTCATGACCCTCTAACCATGGACAGTTCCTGTATGCCTCTAAGATGTGGACCCATGTTATCTCTGTGTTCGTGTGAAATGTGAGTGTGTGTGAATCTATTCCATTCCCACAGGGACTGGTGTGCAAGTTTGGCCGTCTCTGCCTGCCATTGTTATGCCAGCTTTGTGCCTTTGAGCAGCTGTGAATGTGTGTTTCTGCCCACGGAAATGCCCATGTGTGTGTCTGTATGTGACCATGCATGTGTGTGGGTGTGTGCGGTAGTGTACTATGTGCATTTGCGTGCAGTGATTGTGTGTCGCTTCTCCTTGCCAAGACCCAGCTTCTCTCGGTGCCTGTCCATTGTGTCCAGCACTGTGTTCAGTGGCCCTGGGCATTTGGCCACAGCTGAGAACAATGCAGAATAGACAATAGTCTGACAATGGCAGGGATACTCTATGGTGCAATGGGATCAGGCACCTACCTTGTACTTAAAGCATTAGGCGTCTGAGTGCACATGACCATTTTTTCCTCACATACCATGTCTCTGAACCATAATTATCATGCTGTCTTTTACTGCTATGACGCTCATCAGGTGAATGTCTGTGTGGGGGCTAACACTGTAGGATGAGTCTCATGCTGAGTGCCCTCGCTTCCCGTCCAATGACCTCGTAGCCCAGCAGAAGCCAACAGGCAGCCTGACATCCTGTGTCGAAAATCTATTAGTCATTCCTTCTCAGGCGTTCCATTCATCTTGCTGTCTATCTGTGCCATCAGTGGTTTTGGTTCGGATCCAAATCAATCCTGGACTGACGCTGACCTGAATCATTCATCTCTCCCCACTGTCTCTTTCTATCTTTATGTGTCTCTAACAGTAGGAGTATGTAGCCAGCTGCCAGCTAGCATCAGTCATCTTGTCAAGGCCTGGCTCGGAGGTGACTGTTGGCTTTGAGGGCAAGACTTTCTCTTCAGCTCTGTCCCTAAGCAGCCTTGATGCTCTGATGGCATTTAGCTGCACTGGCACCGGATTTTTGATGCCAAATTTTAGGCTTTGCATGCAGAAGTAGTTCAACGTGTCGAATTTGAGAAAAGTCGTTCCTCGCTTCTCCAATAAGGACATTTGTGATTATTTAGCAAATGAGGAAACTGTTGACTTTGGCTTTTCTTAGTGTATTTATTTTCTTTTCAGTGTAAAAAGAAACCAACTTGGGTCACTTCACTAACCCAGTGCTGGCTTAAATATTGAAGTGGGAGAACTATTACCCCTTCAGAGACAAAACAGACAATCCCTCCAGGGACTAGAGTTTTTTTAATTAATAGCAAAAATTACTTTAATTTCAAAAGAGGACTGCCAAAGTGCTTTAATTTTTCAATATTTTTTTAGATTATAAAGATGCTTTATCCTATTAACACAGGTTGCTCCTGAGGACTCATAAACGACAGACCAAAAGTGTGTAAGCATCATCAAATTTGCAAAATAAAAACAAAAAACAAAACAATTATGATTTTCTTGCTATAGAAACATGATTTCTATGTAAAGACAGACTTAACAGAATACTGTTTTAGTTTAAGTAGTTATTTGCTTGTTTTCTTGCTTAGCCCTCAGTTGTTTAAAGAAACCTCCTCTGTCTGTAATAGTCGCATGGCATCTGTGTTGTCATGTTCATGACAACACAGCCTGCCGTTGAAACTTGCAACAATATGGGTAAATTGATTTCTTCAATTAGTTTTTCATGCTGGATCTACAGTTTCATGAAGCTAGTCTTGTGTTCAGCATGATTCATCAATATTATCACCTCATACTAGGACCTCTAGTTGATTTTTATTTTATTTTTTTATCCATTTGCATTATTTGATTTATTTGAGTTGAGATTTTCTTTGTGACGATACCAGAATATAAATGCCCAGAATTAACTATTATTTTTAATTCAAAAGTCACAAACTGAGATTTTTGATTAACAAGAATTGTTCTTCATTAAAGTCTTCTATCACTTGACTTAACCTCTGCCATATTTTCACTTTGTCAGCATAAAAATCTATGGAGTTAAGCAAATCTATTATTTTTGTAAAAGCTGCAAGTTATTTTCTATGTTCCATTTTTTCTGATAATCTCATTGTTCCTCCTCACTCTTCTCCTGCAGCAGATGTTGCCAGTTTCCCTCTGGAGAGAGGAGTTGTTAACAAAACTACAAAAAAATAAAAATAAAAAAAAATAAAACCTGCCTCCTTCATTCAGGTTATTCCTGAATGAATTTGCCCTTCACTCTGCATTATTTAATTCCATTTAAATGTATGTTTTATTTCTTACTTCTAGGATCTAAATAAAGTCTCACAACAATAAAATATTTTCATTTTCTGTGAGATGAGAAAATGTAGAACTATTCAACTTTCTTTAGATGTTTCCCTCCAAAATCCACTGTCTACTTTCAATTTAATTGGCCCTTTAACGAACCACTCTTCTGCAAAAGTAATTTAAATGGCGAGATAAAGGTTAGAGCAATATATATATATATATATATATATATATATATATATATATATATATATATATATATATATATAATAGAGTCAAAAACATAGAAAAGATGGCATAGGTAGCAACAAACAAAAATTAGGATATGAATTACCACAGCTGATTCCCAAAGTCTGCATTGAAGATTGACTTCCTAGATGCAGACTGACAATGTCTTCATCATAGCAGCTGAGAATGGAAAGAAGAAAGGAATTTGCATTTGAGCAGGAGGAGGATCAGTTTGTTCTTTAGATGGAGGTGATGGAGCAAAACAGATGCAACACCAGAAAAACAACAAATTGCCAAACACAGAAGAAAAAAAGCTGGGAAGAGAGCTCAATGTTTACAAGTCTGGGTGTTTTTGAGATATCGACATGTTGGAAAACAATATTCACATTTATGTATTATTACATTAACACCAGCAGTGATTTTTGCAGGGGAGGGGGTTTCAACAATGTAGAAGTATTTTAGCCCCTAATCTTAATCCATGCCCACCTTTAATTACTAGTCCATCAACAGCCTTTGGTCTTGGCAGAGTTAATTTAAATTGGTTAGTTTCCCAATCTGTGTCCCATGACTAGAGTTTCTCCTTGGTAGATACCTTTCTGATTGAATTTTGAACTCCAAGCAAACTACACTAACCTCAGTGATCTGAAGCTGTAAAGGAGGAAATCCTTGGCAGCTTAAGGAAAGCTACCACTTCCTAGTGGAGTATAGGCTCACATGGCTTTATTTGAAGGTCCAAGCTTTTAGAATAAGTTGTCCAATGGTCCTGGTGAGGGATGGTGTTATGTACACTGAAATAAAACACTGTACCGTATTTATGTGGTAAAATTTTGGCAACCACATCTGCCAGTATTTTACCATAAATTAGGGACGTTATTTTTTTTTACTGTGTACACCTGGCCATGTAATTTTATCAATGGTGTTAGAATTCTATTAATATGACATTTATGGTTTTGAAACAAAGACAGAAAAAATAAAAAAAACATTATTTATTAGCTAGGTCTGTGCGAATGAAATTAATTATCCTCAAAAGTTTCATCTCTGAACATTAACCAGAGTAAAGCAAGTTCAAAATGAAAGAAGGCTTCAGCTGGCTGCGTAACTAGCATAGTAGTTCATGGCAGAAGATGGAAAATTCTGTAATGTAACAATGTAAAAGAAAGCAAAAAGTACATCAAAATCCATAAAAGTACAATTCTGGGGAAATTTTTGTATAGAATAAGCAGTATTTATGTACAATACAATTGCTAATTTGCTTGTTAAAAAATGGTCAAAAGGTTTTTGTTTGTGAGACAGAAACAGAGTGCAGTCATGCCATGCAGAGGTGTTGACTCCTCTGAGATTTGCCGCAACATGGCATCTAATTAGCAGTGTCCTCGCCCAAATGAGGCTGGTTCCCACAGCCTAAGCGGCCGTGATGAAACGACTAAGAGAACAGGAAACTCTTCCTGTCCTCTCCAGATACCTCTTGGATGATGTTCCCGCACACAAAAAGACATCACATCATGACCGGAACTTGAGCTCTTTTTAATTCTCCCTCTTGTCGTCCTACTCTGTGACCGAACCATTCTCGCTTTCCTGAGTTTCTCTCTTGTTCCCTTCATCTGCATTTTTCTGTTCTGCTCCTCTTTCTCAACAAACACTAGCCCTCCTTCTTTGCCTTCTCACTCCTCTCACCCGCCTGTATGCCAGGCTTCACATCAAAGCTGATGATTGGTGCCTAACTGTTCAGCAGTCAGTATTTTATCTTGCTTTGTGTGTGAGAGACCAAAATAATCAGCATGAATATGGAAGAAACCTTGCTTCTATGCTAATATCCAGCACAGTAATATCCATATCAGTCAAACTAACTTGGCTTAATTTGACTTACACATGAACGGATGGCAACGCTTAACTCCAACGTCTCCTTGGCTTATAGTCACATCCCAGACACTGACTTTGACTTATAAATACACAAACTTGTCAAGGTTGTTGGCTCAGTGCTGGCACTGATTCATGCGCAAAAAGCAACAATTTACTTCCTTTCTCCTTTCAAATATTCCAAGCAACTATCTCTATTAACAAATGTAAACACATTTCACCTTTGTTTGACTCTAATTATCTGTGTTGACCACCCAAGGTTGTTGGCTGTTTTAAGAAGTTTCACCAGCAAGGTCTCCAACTCTAATTTAAAAGTTAAGCTGAAATAAATTAGCTTCCTGTCCTTGGGCTCAAATATACTCATTGGAATTTTATATCAGGAATCGTGAGACAATATTTAAGCTTTTTATTGTGCCATAAATCCCACAAACCACATTTATGCCTACAGCGTTGGGAGTGCATTTAGGAATCAGGATAAAGATTGTTGGAGATACGTTAAATTTCCCATTAAAGATATAAACGTAGTAATTTGTTTTCTTTACAAAGTACACTGCAGCTATGTATTTAGTTGTTTCTCAGGCTGACCTTTTTTGGTAAAACGAACAAAAAATCATCAAGAAACTCAACACCTGTGTTCTTGAGAATTAGATTTAGCCTATGGATCTATTTTTACAGATAGTGCTATCACTTACACCAGGAACAATGTTAAATCTACTCTAATCTCTACTTCACATCGTTGCAGAAAAACAAATGAAATGTAGATATTAGACACAGCTAGTAGTGGAAATTACAGCATAAAAAACAGGTAATGACAATCTCTGGTAAAGTGTGCTGTGGTGATGACACTTTAAATCTGTTTCCTGCAGTGTGACATACAAGCCTGAGATTAGCAGCTATAAATGGCATGTATCAGTAAATTGCTTCCAGTGTGCTCAGGCTCTACCTCAATGAATACTTCTTTTAGTGGCCGCCTCACAAGCTGTGTTTCTCTTCAATAATTTAGGTTCAGATGACAAACAGGCTGAAAGAACGGAAAAGTATCCGCCATGTCGGGTCTTCACCTCTCCATGCTCTGAGTAAGCATATCTTGATACTGCGGCACGAGGAGAAATCCCTGTGGCTCTGTGGATTAAGCCTTGTGACACGACGTGAATCCTCACAATCTTTGTCACATTGTCCTTTTTTCTCGTTGCTTAGCGAAATGAATTAAGCAGCAAAGCCTTGATGAGGCAGAAAATCGAGAAAAAATTGCAGAAGGACTGTAGCAGATTGAGGGAGGCAGGGGGGAGGGTGGGAAGACATATTTCTCTCCCAAAGATTGATAAAAGAGATATTTTTGTAACTACAGGCTTATTCAATGAGCAGTCCCTGATCTCACTGGGGATGTACAGGCTGGCTTCAAAACAATTAGCTGGAGAATAAGAGCGGTTTAAAAGACAGTGAGATGAGGAGATTTTAATACAGCTCTTGGTATTTCCCATTGGAGGACTCATTTTTACAGCCACTTTCCTCCCTTTTCTACTCTAATACTGATAGCTAATCTCAAGCTCCTGTAGGGAGAAGAAAAAGAAGTGGAGAAATGAAAAGAAGAGGAGACCAGCAAAGACGGGAAAATAGGGAGGAGTAAAAAAAAAAAATTGTTAGGGCCAAATGTGTGGTCTGAGATGGTGTTACGAAGACGAAGTGAAACATAATCCTTCAAAACGAGAATTGGGAAAACCGAGGTTAGAAATGGATATCAGGGATTTTGAGCAGATTTTCCTGCATTGTACTTATCAATAGAGGTACATTGATAAGTCTGTACCTGCATTGGGGATGTTTGATTAACACTGATTTATTGTAACTGTTTATGACCTACGCATAGTTTATTTGCTTAATTGGGTGTCACCTGGTCTACATGGTATCAGAATAACAATCCCCATAATTCATCGAAATATCTATATAAACAGAAATAAAGATATACTAAATATTTCTGTATGAATTGGTAGGAGCAAGAGACAAAATATGGGTATGAAATGGAGGAATAATTGGGCAAAAGGAAACTGACCTGCAGTCCACACAAACAGTGGAAAATCAGCTCAAGTTATTCTTTATTTATGTCTTCATAGAAGTTACACCTGGCCCAGCATTTCTGTTTAGCTGTGACACCTTCCTGGAGTCCATTGTCTGACCTATTGCTGCCGACTAAATTTATGTGCTGTCTTTTATCTTACAAGTAGCTCAGGCCTTAAATGCTTAGCTGTGTTTCTCTTCTAGATAATTGCACTAAAGGAGCATATGCTGCTACATCAGCAGTGATAGTACAGGTCTTCTCACATGTACCAAAAGTTTAGATTTTTCTTGACTTGAGGCAGTAACTTGTTACTGAATGCTAGCTGAATTCACTGGAGCATGACGCAGACTACTAAATAAGCTTAAAAGCAATAAACAGTGCAGTACAACCATGACTAATACTATTATTGTGCTTAAGGAAATATTATGTAGGACCTTGCAAATAAAACAGGATACATGGCTTTCAATACTTTGCAGAACTCTGTTTTGCAGCAATAACAAGTGGAAGTCTTTTGTCAAGGTAAAGCAAGTTTATTTGAAAACAACAAGCAAAAAAGAACTATGACCTAATTAGAAATAGAAATACTTGGCGGTGGCAAAATAAAGAAAGTTGAAAACTACGTTAAATGAGCAATGTTCCAGTTATTATTAATCAAATGCAGCTTTTGAGCAAATCAAGTTTTACCTTTACTTTAAAGGAACTCAGTGTTTCAGCAGTTTTGCAGTTATTTTTGGAAGTTAGTTCCAGATTAGAGGAACATAAAAACTGAATGCTTCTTCTCCATGTTTGGTTCTTGCTCTGGGGATGCAGAGTAGGCATGAACCAGAAACCATGAGTGGCCAGAAAGGTTGATATAACAACAACAGATCTGTAATGTATTGTGCTAAGTCACTGAGTGATTTATAATCTAAAAAATATGTTTCAAGTCTGTTCTCTGAGCTACAGGGAGCCAGAGTAAAGATTTTAGAGCTGATATAATGTGTTCTGTTTACATAGTTTTAGTGAAAATGCGAGCAACAGCATTCGGGTCGGCTGCAACTATTTGACTTTGCAGGTGCACCTGTAGAGTCGCTCTCCAGATTATGCAAAAGTGACGACCTCTAAAAATGGTCCAACAACAGTATTATAATGCAAACATTACAAAACATCTCACTTCTGCTGAGTGTGTAGTACTACAGCTTTAGAGGTTAGATGGTGCTCTGTTATGCCTTTTACCTGTTTTGAATATGTCTAAATTAATTTCTTCAAGTTTTTGATTAATTTATTATCAATATATTTTAGATTGAGAGTATACACACGTACAGCGCTTCACTGCAGTGCAGCAGACCATATCATCGAACTACTCCCACTTGCACCTCCTACTTACAGCATGATGAATGGAGCTCTCCTTCGAAAGTAAATAACAAAGTCATCTAACCTCAAAGATACAGTCACTGTCATTTCTTGGAGAACAGGTCAAAGGTTACTACAGATGTGAGAAAAAATGCTATTAGACACTTTCCGGTGAAAATCAGGAGCAGAAAATAACTATGATTTAAAATAACTGACTGGTGATATCCACAGAACAAGTTATGCTGTTTCTCCTAACACTTTAGATGTTGAGAAGTATAAAAACATATCTTTACAATGTCGTTCAAAGTGAAAGTAGAAGTTGTTGGCATTGGCCAGTGTAAGATTTTCACTCTTTGGCACATTGTGGTGTGAGTTAAAATACCAAAGTATTTTTATTTCAGTGCATGAAAATGTGTAGCTATGTTTTTCCCAATCGTATTGTTTGGGAAAATGTTTTACTGTATTATTAATGCATGTATTTATTACTTTGATTTTGATACACAAACTCAGAAAATATAGAATAAATAATGGCAAAGTTTCCTATGGATCAATACAAAAACCAAGAAAACTCGGTTGTGGTTGTTCAAGTCCTCTGGTAATCTCACTGCAAAATGTTTAAAATTTAGAAACTGAATCATTACAGTTTTGAAACAGCAATAGTTTTAAAGTCTTTGTACAAATTGACATGAAAAACATGCATAGTTTGCTCAAATACTTTTTATGATGTAATTGGCTGTTGGCAGCTTAAAACTGATTTATTCTGCAAGTATTTGTTTCTGTAACTGCTGTTTTCTGAAGTCCGTTGCCTGAAGGCTGTGGAGTTGTCTGTAACAGAAACACACTGGGCCTGAAGAGATTTGAACGCTCTCGAAACCAGAGTACCGCAGTTGTCAGCCACTTGTGAATTCAATATCTTCGCTGCTCGTGTATTCGGTTTTACTTCACAGTTTCAGTATTTCTTTGCATGTTAAGGTGTCTCCCTCACTGGAGACCAATTAAATGATAAAGCAATGCAGTCACAGGTTTATGTAAATACAAGCTGCAAGAGGCTTGTATTGATAAATGGCACAGAGTTACAAAACTGTAAATAACTGCAGGGGGTGTACATTATTTCCTGTTTTTTTAATTGATAAGGTTGCGGAAGAAAACGCTACGTCTCAGGGTGAGGAAGGGAACCTTTCTCAAGGGTTGTTGCGTTTAAGAAAAAAGAAAGGAACAAAATTAATAACAAACAGAAGGTAAATGAGGAAGAAACACTCTAACATGATGGTTCAACAGCTTGTTCATTTCTGGACATAAGTGAAAAATGGAGTCTGTTATTGTGGCAGTCAGCATCATTAAAGCTGCATTAAGCAATATTTTTTACATTAACAATGTATCAGATGGATCCCTGAATCAACATTACTTTGCCCTTAGCCATATTTTCAGCTTCTGTATTTTCTTTGCCAAACCACAAGGACCAAAACATTGCTGGTTTGTATAAAATCAAGCTCAACAGCTCTCAACACATACGCTCACATTAGTCATTCACATAGCAGATACACTCTAGACTCGGATAAGAAGTGACTCCTTAAGTAGGTTAAACATTTGGGAAGCCAAAGAGGCTGTAATAATTAAAGCTATAACTTAACACTGACACATCTGCCCAGGGAGGTGTGATTTAATTTTTATAAGGATTTGTCATGAAGGCTAACAGAGATTAATACTGGAGTCAATGCAATTACTTTTTCCCAACAGATCACATTTTCAACATCTGTTGTTACAAGAAGGCTCACTACTTTGCTAAAATGTTAGTTATTTGAAATAGTTTGTATGATACTTTAAGGAGGGCTAAAAAATTGTTTGTGTAAATTATGAGGTTTCTGACACTCCGTCAAGATTTTGACCATACAAGGTCCAGATGTAACTCTGCAGAAGTCTCCCAAATAAGCCAATTTCTTACTCTGTGAAAAAAATAGAAAATAAAGATAAAGGGGGGAGAGTATAATCCATTTTCCGGGCACAGAGACATTTTATATTATAATCAAGTAATTGAATTATCTTTAGTTGTTATAAAAATGCTCTATGTATCAAACATGACATGTAGAAGAAATTTGACATCATAATATGATGCTTTGAAATTGGCCTCTATCTCTTTAAGAAGTTCCTACTCTTTTTGACACTCCATCATCACAATGATGCTCTTCCTTGATGCAGTTTACAGTCGTTCTCAGGAGTGTTGGACTGAGAAGTAACTCATATGGTGAGCTCAACAGATGTGCAGCCCCACCAGGTGTTTGCTAACTGCTGCTGCTACTAGCCTGAAGGAGCTGATTGGGGAGTCGCAGGGATTGTACACCCTAAACAAGCTCCCTCAAAAGTGACTAATGGTGATGGCAGCTTCATGAGCAGGGCCTGCTTTAAGGAGAGCAGGAAGCTGGTCAGAACTGATGGAAAGATTGGTGAAGCTAAATACTGGAAGAAAACCTGTTAAAGGCTGGAAAAGTCTTGATACTTTGGTGGCGGATAAGCTTCCAGATGGATATGGCTCTGGAGATGCATAATCTCTGACAATACTGAAATATTGCTCTTTACAAAAGAGTGTGAAATGTTTACTTTTTTTTTTTTTTGTGGTACACATTTGTACAAAGCACACCGCAAAAGTATTGCAGCAGGTCAGTGATTCTACAAAGTATAGACTCACCGAGGACTGAATTATTTGTTCGCATGGTGCGTCCCAGAACCATGATACGTATGGTTAGCTCATTTGCACGTGCACTAAAATTAATACTTACTTCTTTTTTCTTTTTGTGATCCATTGTAAGTGTAAACATATCATACGATTTAAAAAGAATGGCAAAACTAAAAACAGTTTAATTGCATTTGGTAAGACTTCTTTGAGTGCTTTTCTTAAAAAAAAAGAAAAGAAATTAACAAATAATGTGCCTGTGTACAATCATCAAACACGAAAAAAGATGGAGTAATTTGTATTTCCTATGAACACATGGGGTATAGTCTTGTCCAGTTAATTTCATAAAGATGTGTGTATTCTAAAAATAAAGGTCTTCCTTTAGGACATTAACAGTATAAGTACTTTAAAGTCCAGTATACTTTCTACTGAATTTTAATCTTCAAACTAAATTATAACAATTATTATTCATAAATTTTTATGGTAGGTAATATTTTAATTAATATCACAAATAAAATATGTGAGATGTTGTAAAGCTACATTACACAAATGATCTGGAAGTATTTCTTGTACTGAAAGGTTAAATGAGCCGATGGTACGGATCATGCTTTTGGGATAGATTGTGTAGCCATACATGCCACATTGTTCAGGCTTTTATTTTTATTTATTTTTTTTATTTAAAGAGCTGCATCAGTTTTCCTCCACTTTACAAATATGAGCTACTTTTTTATGGGTCTGTACAGGTGTCAAGCTAAAAGACAATGAAAACTAAATCCCAAAGTGAAGCCATTAGAGCTGCATTTCAGAAGAGTAGAGAAATTGGAAGTGTAAATCTATCCACCTCTGAAGTCTTCTGAGGTGAACAACATGGTTTATTCAGTGGTGGAACATTTTAAAGTTTGCTTACTACATACAGCTTGACAGGGGCTGACAAGCCCGACTGACACGTGGCCTGAGTGGCTGCCAAAACACAGAGCAAAAACTGATGAGCAGGGATTAGGAGGGACACAGAAAAGAAAAGACTGCTCTCAAAAATATCAAAGCGCACTGTACCTCTATAATGTCTCCTTGAAAATTGTTGCTGAATTAAGTTCTAGAGAAAATGTGTACAATAAACCTTTAAAGCAGCTCCAGAGACTGTGGAGGTCTTTAAGTTACATGCTTCTGGCTTGTTTTGATGGCACGCTGACATGTATTATGCACATTCCCAGAAACTGCCCTGGAGGGCCTGAGGAAAGAGAAACCACTTTTTAAAATTTTAGTTTCTAGAGTGACAACTTGCAAAAACTGCACTTTATTATAAAGAAATGCACTGCTGTGAACAAGACAGTCTAGAAGAAAGTCAAACATTTCATCAATTAAAGTTTGGAAATGCCACTTTTTCCATAACATGAATCAACGCATGAAGTAGAGAAGTCAAAGAAAATGTAATTGAAGGAAGCAAGGAAGGAGAGCAAACAACATAATATTAGATCTGTACCTACTGGGCAAGATAATTATTTTACAATTAATTACCTTGTACTGTATTTCCTTTGCTAGTTCCACAAAGAGTCAGTGAGTCAATTTTTAATTATTGAAGAAGGTAAACAGTTTTTTAAGTTGTTGAAAGATGTTAAAATGGAAGCCATATTGGTGAAATGTAGTTCTAACCTTTCTTTTTTGATTAGTGCCCTCTACTCCCATGGTGATGTAAAACATGCTGGATTGTAGATGAGTGATGTTCCAGCATTTTCCAGCTCATGAGCAGCTTCAGCCTCTACTCTTCTTGAGTTGTTCATCTGAAGGTGACAGGCTAGGTCAGATGGTTGAAACTTCGACACATTATCTGTTGCTACAAGAATCTATCCAAATCAAAGCTAATTTTGAAAGGCTTACAATACGCTCCATGAATTGTTTTAAAAAGCTTGTTCCTGAGCGCTTTTAAAACTTTGTGGACTGTGCTCAAAAGCTGAATCCATTTTAAATAATTTCTACCAAATTTACCAGGACAAATTTAAAAAAATAAATAAATACCCAGGTAGGCTCATGTCAGAAGCTAAGTCAAGGCAACAAAAATAACATGTATAATTTTGAATCTGTTTGCATTAGAGAAAATATGAAGAAATCTACAATAAGGTAAGACTTAAAATAACATTACATTGATGCTCATGATGTATGTAAACCTCTACCTGGAACTGCATGTGAGACCCATTTAGTTGACAAAGATAAGTTAATATGCAGAATTTATTCACCAAATTACAGCCCTAAGAGATACAGAAGCAATTCAGAGTTTAATATCTAGACCAAGGACTTTTCTGCATGTGAAATTAAGACAATTGGACTAAACCAGCAACCTTCTGATAAAAGGACAACAAATCCATCTCCTAAGCTGGCTGCTCACAGTTCAAGTCCATCACATGATTGTGAGGTTTTCCTATGCCTTATAATATAGTACATATATAAAGAAGGGCACATATGGAAGAATTAAACAAGCATTGTTTTTGCCCAGGGCACCACCTGTGGCATTCCCAGACTGGCAGAGAAAAGGAGAGAGTAGGGATAGATGATGGGGATTTCTCTTATACAGAACAGGCACTTAGGTAAAAGATGAGAATAAAAATGGCCAACTTAAGAATAATGAATTCATGAAATCTAATGTTACACCAGAAAGATTTTCTGCCAAAATCTATACCACAGATTCATTTGTGCATTTTTTGAAGTGGTGTTTTAGACTTCCATTGTTTCATCCCATTAACGGACAGGATTTGCTTCGTTATCGTTAAACAACTTGATGCATTCTCCTTAAAATTTGAACAATCACATTAAAGGTAGCAAACACGCTGTAAATTATCCAACTTTGTGGTGAAAACATGTTTTAAACTAAGGTTGGGTCAAGGTTGAGGTCAGGGTTAGTGAAGTGGAAGCTGTAGTTAGGCTAAATTAGGTCTCAAGGGAATGGACGCACTGTGAGTCAGCAAAATGTCCTCTCGAAGTCAGGGATGGACAATTCTGCCTGTGTGTGTGTGTGTGTGTGTGTGTGTGTGGATGCGTGTGCATGTGTGTGTACTTTTTTGATAGCATTTTGGGACCTTTTCTGGTACAATAACTGACCTTGTGTGAACCAGTATTCCTCAAGAGGACTGAATTGCAATCCTAATGAGACAAAACATCATTTCTGGGATCCTGGTCAAGGTTAGAGGGTAAGATGTGACATTGGACTGGGGTTTGCTTTAGGCAAGATCTGGTTGGGTTTAGAGTTTGTATTAGGATGTCGACAGTGAATGGAAGTCAATACAATGGCCTAATAAGAATGGGTGTGCATGTGTGTGTGGGTGCGTGTGTATGTGTGTGTGTGCCTGTCTCACTAAGGAGGAAACTCAGGCAGACAGTTGCCACCACCATTTCAGCACCCAGCAGTAAAGTATTGATCTCTTATCCCAGCAGTTCTCTTTTCCCATCTCTTTCATCAGTCTTCCTGTTTCTGTTGTTTATCACTCTTCATCATGCATTGCACTCCTCTGCCATTTTGTTGTCTCTATCTTGTTAAACTGAATGCCTTCATTTTTAGCATAATTGTATAAACGATATTTACATTTTTCTCACCTCCACGAGGCCTTACTTGTATTTTTCTTGTCTAAAAATAATATTTTGCCATTAATTTTATCTCTTACTTCCACTCATCACTCAGTTGTTATCCCTATCCTCCCTTCTTCTTCTGATTCTTGCAGATGTTAACCTTGTAGAGCTCTGTCTTAAGGTTCGAATGACACAAGTGGACAGCAAGCTTTAAAGAGTTCAATACCGCCACCTGTAGGTGGTAAAGCAAACAGTTTTATCCCCAAAGCTTGACACTTAATGAAATCAAACCTTGATGATTCATGGATTTTTACCCTAGTTCTGTAGTGGGCTGTAAATCATTTTAGGATATCCTCATAAACCTGGTAGGAACTCAGCCATGTGCAGACAGAGCTGTATGTCACTAGGACATTTTCTTTTTGTTTTGGGTGTAAATTTTCTAAATTTAATTTCAATTTTAAACATCTTGTTAAACATCAAGTTATAATTGTGTCATGTCATTTTTCTTTAAAGTGTCTCGTAGAATAGTACACATATGTTAGGCCACAAGATCTGAGAAGAAATTTCTGTAACATCTGCTAAAGCGGCCTGACTCCTTGGAGCTTCTTGTTGTGAGATAACAGAAATAAAAAGAGGACAGACAGGAAAGGGTTTGAGATCCCTGGACATCATTGTTGGACTGCAATTGCTGTCAATTCTTCTTTGCAATAAAATTCTACCTCCTACACTTTGTTCTTACTATTCCATTGTTGATCTGATGGTCCCTGTCTTGCTAAATGTTTTATCTGTACCCCGGTCTTACTCTTTTGCAGCATCTGACATGATTGCATAATATTCAGACCTTCCATCTGTCCATCAGCTTTCATTAGTTCTCCTGTACTTTCATGATTATGGTTGTTAATGTATACAAAAAAGTAAAAAGTTTAAGGTATCTGTGCTTATCAACACACAAATTCGGAGCATTTTAAACAGACTTCTGTTGAGAATAAATAATTCTGTGTTTTTCTCTATTTCTTTTAGATAGAAATGACATGTTAGGAAACACCTTCCAAGCTAAAGCTAAAGGAAATGACACACTAGGGAACTCCCTCTTCAGGGCGTAGCTTAGATAGAGGCTAACAAAGAGAATTACAAACTGTTGTTTGATGCCGTTTTGCTCCGTTAGCCCATAAGGATAGCATGAACAAATGGACCAGCTGTACTTTAGTCTTAATAAATGGAATTCATAAATTCAACTCACTGACTCTTCTTCAATCTCATACATCAGGAACCTAATGGAGAAAGGATAATTCTCCACACCTCGAATCATAAAACCGAAGCTGCAAACCCCGAAGACGCTGTAGACAGAGGAGTTATCTGACATCTTCTAAGTTAATTTTCAGATAATTAAATTTTTTTTTTTACTCTGGCTAAATTCTGCACACATCCAGTTAAATCACCTCTTTTAGAGATTTACTTCCTTTATTTCCATTATTTTTTTATTTTTTATTTTTTTTAGGTCACATGAGTACACTGTGTGAAAACCAGTCAAAACTGAAATAAAAACATTACAATTTTCACAAATATTTACACCAGAAGTACATGCACTTATTATTAATTTGAAATTTAGGGGGGAATGCTAATATCCTTTTGCAGTAAACAACTGTACCTGTGTCACTTTAGCAAACCTCATTACTCTCAACACCCACAGGGAAATGAAGTGTGCTGCTATTTGTTTTCCAAACTCAATTTATTTGATTGAGGTTCCTTACAGTTTTTATAACGCAGCAGGAAATGCTGTTCTTGTAAACATTGGATTTCTTTGAATTGTAACACATTCTAACACGCAGCCACATAACACTTTTCTTCTCTGTTCATATTGAATACAAAAATCCCAACAACATGAAAGGTACAGAGACACAAATGAAGAAACATTTTCGCATAATTTCTGCACATTTGAAGCAGCAATGATGGACAAAATCGTCTGATCTTTAATAAGGATGCCATACAACACAGTACCTTCTATGTTGCTCTACTTCAAAAAGCTGGAACACACAACAGCACATATGCACATACAAAATTTAGACACTTGTAGCCAAAGATCCACATTTGAACATAAACAGGTAAAAAAACAAACACACACACACACAAACATAGCATGCACACATAGAGGACTGCTGCACACACTCAGGCTGGCAGCAGAAGAAAGCTCAAGTCCCTGCATGTGTGTGTCCATGTGTCTGTTTGTATTGTGTCTGTGCTTGTGTGAAAACTAAAAAGAAGCGACTTCTTGGACAAATCCAGTCTAAATAATCATCATATCCCGGCTGTCCAGATACCAACACTGTGTCCCATGTGGCTTCATTACTGTTGCTGCTAATTAAGCTGCTCCAAATAAACACAGTCTTCTGCTTTCATTAACACAAACACGGCAGAATCATCACATGCTTAAACCGGATGCAAGTTTTGATGCTGTTATGAGGAAATATGCAAATACAATATACACTGTTAACATGAAATTAAAACCTTATTAAAATGATCTATTAACATGACATCCTCAGGTGTTTACATTTTAACATCATCTTACATCTCAGTAAAATGTTATTAAAGTGTACATTCATTTATCATTGTTCATTAGAAACATGACTATTTATCATCATTACAATTTCTAAAGATATTTCCATTAAAGAAATAAATATGCTTGAATTCTTTTCAAAGATAAATACATGCACATCTGATTTCAATTGTAACCAGTTTCGATCGCTAATACATGTTTTAGATAATTTCCCTTCTATCCAAATGTAGTTGGTTTTTTTACAAGAACATTTACACCAGACAAATTGAATGTTGAATAAATAAAATTTTTCTCAATTTAAATATCTAGAAAGAAATCAAAGAAAATTACTCCACAACTGAAGTTAGGAGTATAAACATGTATCCCTGTCCCACAGCTGCACCTGGCTCTGGCTGCTTCATGGTGAAATTACATTCTTTCTACCTCCAGATTGTGGTTCAAACGGTACAACATTCAGGAGTTCAGACGTTATTGGCACTATGCTTTCCAACACTTCACTTTTTGTGAATGCTTCAATATTAAAGCATCTGACATTCATTTGCACATAGCAACACTATAACACTAAAGGTATACTATATAAAGACTGATAGGTTCAAGATTATCTTGCTTTTTAAGTCTTTTTACAAATTCATTTTCTACTAATTTGTTATGATCTATTTTAAAGTACGGATCACTTGGGTGGTTTCATCTGATGTAGTTTTCTAATATATGAATACATATCCTTTTTCTCACCAATTGTAGCCTTTGATTGTGTTATTATTATTTTTCCCAGTTGATCAAGCCAAAACAACTTTTAACCATATTCAGACAGAATCAGCTTTATTGGCCAATATTCCATCTATTATTCCATCTTTTTACTTTGGTTTTCAAGCATAAATTAATATAAATTATTATCATCAATTATTAATGTATAAACTTTACAAGAAATAAAATTAGAATAAAAGAACAATACATAGATGTATTTTCTGCCATTTTTACTATGAATTAAGAAATAATAAAAAAAGAATGATTGTTGTGACTTTTTGACAGTAGAGTAGAGAACTATTGCTCATCAGAAAGAGCCTACGAGAAGTCACTGTATGTCACTGTGGTGACTGTTTTTTTTGTTTTGTTTTGTTTTTTGCAAATATCACTTAGCACCAACCTAAATGTAAAAATTGAAACAGTTTGTGTCCAAGATGTGTGGGATCCACAGAGATGTTAGCTGCCCTGTGTAGGACCTGTATGACTCCTAGATGGAGGGAAGGTCAGCCCTGATGATCATCTCTGCGAATCTAAATGTTTGTTGCAATATGGTCCTGTTTTGTGGAAGAGTCAAACCACACAGGACAGGTTGAATAATGGCAGTGAAGAAGATGACCAACAGCTCCTTTCCCATTCCTATTCACTGGTAATATGGTACAAAATTAAACAAAGATGCATATCAGGTAATTTTTAAACATCACTTACCAGGATTAGCATCATATTGGAAAGAAGAAGAGGCAGAGGCACTAAAACCACCCAGCGCATACAACTCCCCTTTACTGGAAGATAAAGCTGCTGTACATGCCCATTTATTCAGCCCATGGTTGCTAACTCTCTGTATGGATAACAGGAGAGTCACAAGATATCCACCCTGTTGATGCCATCTGTGAAGAATACTGAAAGGTAATTTGATTTATTACCAACCAGCAACAGGGCAGACAACAACTAAAGATCTAGATTAATTATTTGAGTGTGCAGTGAAAATCGTGTAATTACAGAGGAGCTGAGTCTGGAGAAATCATTGAATTCTGGTGAGTTATATCAGAATAGTTCAAGCAAAACGCGCCATTCCTTACGAATGAGATAAACATTAAATGCTGTGTGTGTATGACACCAAGTAATTGTTCATATGCTTACTGCATTCTAATTCTACATCTGCACAACAGTTTGCATGTGTGTAAAAATAATGAGCAGGAGATAAAACGTAATTGTATGCTGGGAATCTCTGCGCCTCAACATACGGCTCCAAAACAGTGCAGCAAAACAAAAGCATCTGATTATGAAGTTGTTGAAAACAGGAACACAATGTAAACAACAGCAAGCTGCCTGATTGAACTAGTACATTTTCCTTTGATCTAAACACCAACGATGCAATATGCATATGATGACATTTGAATCCAAAATCCCTCATATGAGCAAAGAGTAGTTGGGATTTTTGCTTTCACTGATCGTGAGCCTGATAAGGTCACCGGATGAGCTGCATTAGTTGAAAGCTTTGATAAAACGCTTCATGACATGGTCACTGAAGAGCACTTTTCCTCTTTTATTACAACTCTCTGAAATTCAAACCTTCTCCATTTCCAGTTTACCCTTGGACACCCTCTGAGGTAAAACTGGGTTAATATCCTCTTTTTGTAATGTCACACCAGACCACTAACATTTATGGATAAAGGAAAAGAAAGTGTCTCTTGAAAGGTTAAAGTATAAATAACACAGTTACTATACCATTTGCAACGCTACTAAAGGAAGAACATAATGTCACAAGTAGGCACAACTTTCTAAGGCCACAATAAAAAATCTGTGATACTCTTTGGTTAGAATGCAGTAGGATTATAGTACCAATGTCATCAACTATCTGTCTTTTGTGCCATTAAAATATTAGATATTGAGTCTAACAATTACTCTCACTTGAAATGACTCAATGCACTGAATATTTATCCAATTTCCTTTTCCATAACTATAAATCAAAACCCAAAGTATTTTTGCAAAAAACTACAGTCAGACAATGGGGCACATAGCAATAATGACAGGATGGTGTGCATGTTTTTTTTTTTCTTTCAGTGATTTCATACATTAAAATATATTGCCTTTGAAAAGTATAAGTACTTTATGACTTTTTCATATTTTGAATTTGCCACAGCCTCTAATTTCAAAGTATTTTAATAGGATTTCAGGTAAACAACAGCAAAAACAATATATAGTGTATTAGAAAAGCGGAGTAAAATGGCAAAGAGTTTTTAGATCTTTTTGACAAAACTTCAAGCAATAATTTGTTTAAATATCGATTATGTTGACAAAGTGATCATTTGTTGAAATTAGTTAGATCTGGGGTGTCAAACTCATTTTAATTCTGGGCCACATCAAGATCACAAATGTCCTCTATAGGCCAGTTGGTCCAGAATGTACTGATAAAACCCAATGGTAAACTGTTAAAATAGTAATAGATGCCTTTCTCTGCATTCGATAAGTACTTCTTGAAATTAAATAACATTGAACATCTTTTCACATTGATGCAGTTTGGTTGTACACAGATTAGAACTGCTTTGATTTGATTGATAAAATAAAATTTAAGCACACAATCTTGGCTCTACTTATGTGTCTCTAGAGAGTAAGGAGCCTCATAAAAACTTATGGCAGGCTGGATTTGGTGCTCAAGTCTTAGATTAAATGCGGATTGATCACCTCAGATTTTCTACATTGAAGGAAACATATATTTTTCAACTGTCTACCTGCCATAAAAATGTTTATCGTGTCACTGTATTAATATCTATACAGCATGTTGTATGTTTAAATCTTGCATATGTACAAAATCTGTCACTACCATTTGTAGAAAATGAAAACAATTAAACAAAGATGCCATATTCAGTTTTGAATGTACTTTACATGACACAATGGCACCATAATGTGAGCCATAATTGAAAAATCATGGGCATAAAATAATGCGCCCATAAAGTGTTTCCTCACCTGCTGGACATATTTCAAAGTAGCATGTATGAGAAGAGTATTAAGCATAAGTGCATTTATAGTAGACTGACTAATGCTGCCACACAGCAGCAATACTGTTGTCTGCCTGACATCATGCAGACATTGTGTTTAAAAATGCAACTAAAGATATAGAAGATTTCAAGATAATAATACTGATACTACTAGTACTATTGCTCACATAATATTAATATTAATAAATTATTCAAGATTTGGGTCTTAATCTAACTCTAACCTTAGTCCAACCATACTGTCAATTAAACTATTTTGATAAAAATGGTCAGGTCAATGTCTAAGCTATTTTTTTGTCTGCAGAAGAAAACAATTTGAAACAATAATAACCACTCCTGCTTCCTTTGGCTGAAATAGCATCAGTGAAACACTTCTTGTAGCTATTTACCATATCAATCTGGGGAAAATTTCCTTCACTTTTCTCTTTCAGCTCTGTCAGCATGTTTCATGATGTCCCACAGCATTTCAATGAGCTCAAGCCTGGGCTTTGACTAGGCCAAGGACTTCCTTTTCTTATTTCCCTACCTGTTCTTGGTGGATTTTCAGGGTTCAGTTCTGCTTCTGTTGTAGCTTATACTTTTTTACAGATGTTCGTTTATTTTCTCGAAGGACATTCTGTTACAGAATATTTTTAATTTATGATTGATCCAATGCTGGTCAACTCCTGCTGGAGCAAATCATCCCCTATATCATGCTTCACAGTTGGTATGAGGCTCTTCCCTGCAATGCTGTATTGGTTTATGCCAAACATGACCTCTGTTGTCCAATTAATTCAGTTTTAAAAACCAATTTGTCCAAAGAAAAGGCTTATAGAAGGATTCTAACTTCTGCTGTGATTATATACTTTAGTATCAACGATATTTGACTATAGCTGACATTTTGGGGGTTTTTGAAGACTCCTTTCAGCATTTTACAATCTGCACTCAGGTCGAACATGTTTAATGTCTTCCACCCTGTAAACTATTTTCCATACAGCTGCGGAAGTGAATGTCTGAAGTTTTAAAAAGGGAAAACCTTCAAAGTGCATAGTAACAGTATGCTGCTATAACACAGTATGTTCCTAGTTATATGCTCCTATAACACATGTGCCTGTGTAACTTTGAAGTGCAAAAAATATGAGGGTTGCTTTGAATTATTTGTCACCAGAAATTATTTTCTCTTTTCTTTTAAATTGTTAAATTGCTTAATATCAAAATAATAAATGCCTGTATGTGTTTGTTATAGAAACATGCAGGCTATTGTAAAGTTTCCTAAATTTTTCACAACTGCATGAGCTCAACTAAAATAAATGTTATCTCAAAACCAAACGACAATGCCTTCACTTCACATTGCATGTAAGGTTTAATGTCCCCTCCAGGAAGACCAGATCCAATAAAAGTCTTTCTTTAGGGTGGGGAGAGCAATTCCACTTATTTCACAGAAGAGAAAACACAGAAACCTAAAAATGAAACAGATAAAAATGCTTCTCTGTTCAGTCAGTCAGTCAGTCAGTTCAGTTCATCCAAAATGATTTCTTTTTACATCACACTTGTATAGGGAATGACATTTCCCCAGGCTAGCTGTTAAACATGCTCTGCTTCATCTACACGCACAGATATATGGATGTTTCTAAAACAAACTGTCTCATCCCTCACTTTCTGTGCTACTCCCACTAATGCGCCATGTAGTTCAAATAAAACTATTTTGGGATGCGCAAAACCTGCTGCTTCTCTTCTAAGCATATAACGAAAGAGAGAAGCTGCCCTGAATGTAACCTTTAACGTGACGTAATCAAGACTGGAATTCTGGCTGGATATTTTGCTTCATTCTTCAGTGACATACAGGCTGAATGACAGCGAGAGAACTGTCTGTGTTACAGAGTGAAGGTGACATGTGAAAGGTTGTGATTCATACTCAAGTTGACAACATTGTCAACATGATGCATGTGTCTACAATCACAGGTATTTAAGATCAAACACATCGTGATTGTGGGCATTGGAGTTACAGTGGTTCACCCTAAAGCCAAAAATATTCTAATAAACAACAAGAAGGTTACAGAGCCATTAAATAAATTTCAACATTTGTGAAAACTTTATTTATTTCAGTTACTCAATTCACTAAATGAAACAAGTTGTATAAAATATCACAAACACTGGTGTTTTACGAGGTTTGTTTCTGTTAAATATGATTATTTTCTGCTTACAGCGGATAAAAACGTGCCAGTTAAGAGTAAAGTATTTTTACACAGAAATGTTGGATTAACGAAAAGTAGGTTTAATACTGGCTTAAAGGCTATTTTTAAAATGTACTTTGAATCAGGCAAAGATAAATTTTTCATCCATTGTGATTCCATTGAGACAGGTTTGCTTTTTGTTACTAATGTTTGTTATATTTTAGTTTTCATGACTCAGAGCCAAAGTTTTGTTTAGACAGAAAAAAGAAGGTATTCATTAGCTGATCATACAAGTATTTTTAGCTGATGTGACACATAAAAAAAAACAAAAAACTAAAATCTGTTGTTATTCAGCAAACTTCTTTTGATGAGTTTTCTTTTCCATGCATGTTAAGCACAAGGGATTGCTGCAAAGTCAACAACGGTGACAAGTGACTGTCCTCTGTCGCCACATGCTCACCCAGGGGAAGTGAATGCTGTAAGTCAATGAATCGATGCAGTCTGCTGGGTTTCCTTATATGGAGAACTCGTAGCTAATAAACTGAACTTGATTGAAGTGTTTGAGTATTAGGATCATTTGGAATGATTGGTTTGAATTGACTTGCCTTGAGATGACGACTAGTGAATTGGTCCTATTTAATTTATTGACCACATGGGCCAGCCTTCGCTTCCCATGTGCGTCGTTGAGCCTTGCTTGACTCACCACTGTTCGTTCGCTAACGGCTTTGTCTTGGTTGTTATAGAAAGAGGGAAAGGATTGTTTGATCCTCCTAAAAAAACAGGCATAAGATGATAAATCATAAAATGTGGGATAGTCCTTTGTTGGAATTTCCCACCAATTATGAAGCTTGTCAATGCACTGACCTGACCACTTGTCACTGTAGTTTTCCATTTAGTTTCTTTGAGCAAAAATTTTGAGTTTGAATGCCAATGTTGATAATTCTGCTTCTAATTACAATTGAGATGATGTCAACAAAGCTAAAGTTTGGTTTTTGCAGTTATTCGTTTATTTTACAACTAGCACAACATTTCAAGAGATTATGTACTCGGTACATAATCGAGTACACAATCATAAGTACATCCCTGATGTTGCAAGGTCAACGAGAACACCTGTGAGGCAAAAAATAAATAATAAATATTTGTTTTCAAAAGTAGCTAGAAGTATGGATTCGTTCCAAATCAAAATCAAAATACACAATTCTTTGGTTTCTGGGGCCTCTAGATAACATAACAACTCAAAAATACATATTTTATGAAATTATCAATTCATGTGCAGATGAAATGCACTTGCTGATCAGAGTGAAAGAGTATTTGCTCTTTCTCTCTCTCTCTCTCTCTCTCTCTCTCTCTCTCTCTCTCTCTCTCTAGA